>JAGYYJ010000199.1:0-25165 GCA_019671005.1 Hibiscus mutabilis
TAAAATTCCAATGGGTCAACTATAAAGCCCATTTAGACATGCACGCCTTAAACCCAACAAAAATGCCATAAAATAAGATTAAATCAAATTTTATGAGTTGAAATATTTTATTTTTTCTTTTGAATATGATTATAGAGGCTAACCTCAATTTTAGAACTTTTTACTCGGTTAAAATTTCAACGGGTCCACTATAAAGCCCATTTTTTTACATGCGCGCTTTAAACCCCAACAAAACGGACGAAAAGTAAGATTAAATAACATTTTATGACTTAAAACATTTAGTTATGGGCTTTTGAACATGATTATATATCTTAACCTCATTTTTAAAAAAATTTACTCTATTAAAATTCCAACCGGTGTACTATAAAGCCCATTTAGACATGCATGCCTTAAACCAAACAAAACGCCACTCAATAAGATTAAATCAAATTTCATGAGTTAAAATATTTTATTATGGGCTTTTGAATATGATTATATAGCTTAAACTCAATTTTAGAACTTTTTTTACTCGGTTAAAATTTTAACGGGTCCACTATAAAGCCCATTTTTACATGCACGCTTTAAACCCCAACAAAAATGCCATAAAAGTAAGATTAAATAACATTTTATGACTTAAAATATTTAATTATTTTCTTTTGAACCTGATTATATAGCTTAACCTCTTTTTTAGATATTTTTTCTTTGTTAAAATTCCAACGGGTCCACTATAAAGCCCATTTAGACATGCACGCCTTAAAACCTAAACAAAAAGCAAAAAATAAGATTAAATCAAATTTTATGAGTTAAAATATTTGATTATGGTCTTTTGAATATGATTATATATCTTAACCTCATTTTCAAAAAAATTTTACTCTATATTAAAATTCCAGGGGTGTACTATAAAGCCCATTTAGACATGCATGCCTTAAACCAAACAAAACGGCCACAAAAAAAGATTAAATCAAATTTATGAGTTAAAATATTTTATTATTTTCTTTTGAATATGATTATATAGCTTAAACTCAATTTTAGAACTTTTTACTCGGTTAAAATTCCAACGTGACCACTATAAAGCCCATTTAGACATGCACGCCTTAAACCCAACAAAAATGCCATAAAAATAAGATTAAATCAAATTTTATGAGTTAAAATATTTTATTATTTTCTTTTGAATATGATTATATAGGCTAACCTCAATTTTAGAACTTTTTACTCGGTTAAAATTTCAACGGGTCCACTATAAAGCCCATTTTTACATGCACGCCTTAAACCCCAACAAAACGGCCGAAAAGTAAGATTAAATAACATTTTATGACTTAAAACATTTAGTTATGGGCTTTTGAACATGATTATATATCTTAACCTCATTTTCAAAAAAATTTACTCTATTAAAATTCCAACCGGTGTACTATAAAGCCCATTTAGACATGCATGCCTTAAACCAAACAAAACGGCCACTCAATAAGATTAAATCAAATTTCATGAGTTAAAATATTTTATTATAAATCTTTGAATATGATTATATAGCTTAAACTCAATTTTAGAACTTTTTACTCGGTTAAAATTCCAACGGGACCACTATAAAGCTCATTTAGACATTCACGCCTTAAACCCAACAAAAATGCCATAAAATAAGATTAAATCAAATTTTATGAGTTGAAATATTTTATTTTTTCTTTTGAATATGATTATAGAGGCTAACCTCAATTTTAGAACTTTTTACTCGGTTAAAATTTCAACGGGTCCACTATAAAGCCCATTTTTACATGCATGCCTTAAACCCCAACAAAACGGCCGAAAAGTAAGATTAAATAACATTTTATGACTTAAAACATTTAGTTATGGGCTTTTGAACATGATTATATATCTTAACCTCATTTTTAAAAAATTTTACTCTATTAAAATTCCAACCGGTGTACTATAAAGCCCATTTAGACATGCATGCCTTAAACCAAACAAAACGCCACTCAATAAGATTAAATCAAATTTCATGAGTTAAATTATTTTATTATTCTTTTGAATATGATTATATAGCTTAAACTCAATTTTAGAACTTTTTACTAGTTTAAAATTCCAACGGGACCACTATAATGCCCATTTAGACACATGCCTTTTAAACCCAACAAAAATGCCATAAAATAAGATTAAATCAAATTTTATGAGTTGAAATATTTTATTTTTTCTTTTGAATATGATTATAGAGGCTAACCTCAATTTTAGAACTTTTTACTCTGTTAAAATTTCAACGGGTCCACTATAAAGCCCATTTTTACATGCACGCCTTAAACCCCAACAAAACGGCCGAAAAGTAAGATTAAATAACATTTTATGACTTAAAACATTTAGTTATGGGCTTTTGAACATGATTATATATCTTAACCTCATTTTCAAAAAATTTTACTCTATTAAAATTCCAACCGGTGTACTATAAAGCCCATTTAGACATGCATGCCTTAAACCAAACAAAACGGCCACTCAATAAGATTAAATCAAATTTCATGAGTTAAAATATTTTATTATGGGCGTGAATATGATTATATAGCTTAAACTCAATTTTAGAACTTTTTACTCGGTTAAAATTCCAACGGGACCACTATAAAGCTCATTTAGACATGCACGCCATTTAAAACCTTAACAACAAAAATGCCATAAAATAAGATTAAATCAAATTTTATGAGTTGAAATATTTTATTTTTTCTTTGAATATGATTATAGAGGCTAACCTCAATTTTAGAACTTTTTACTCGGTTAAAATTTCAACGGGTCCACTATAAAGCCCATTTTTACATGCACGCCTTAAACCCCAACAAAACGGCCGAAAAGTAAGATTAAATAACATTTTATGACTTAAAACATTTGATTATGAGCTTTTGAACATGATTATATATCTTAACCTCATTTTTAAAAAATTTTACTCTATTAAAATTCCATTTTCTTTTGGGTGTACTATAAAGCCCATTTAGACATGCATGCCTTAAACCAAACAAAACGGCCACTCAATAAGATTAAATCAAATTTCATGAGTTAAAATATTTTATTATGGGCTTTTGAATATGATTATATAGCTTAAACTCAATTTTAGAACTTTTTACTTTGTTAAAATTCCAACGGGACCACTATAAAGCCCATTTAGACATGCACGCCTTAAACCCAACAAAAATGCCATAAAATAAGATTAAATCAAATTTTATGAGTTGAAATATTTTATTTTTTCTTTTGAATATGATTATAGAGGCTAACCTCAATTTTAGAACTTTTTACTCGGTTAAAATTTCAACGGGTCCACTATAAAGCCCATTTTTACATGCATGCCTTAAACCCCAACAAACGGTAAAAAAAGTAAGATTAAATAACATTTTATGACTTAAAACATTTAGTTATGGGCTTTTGAACATGATTATATATCTTAACCTCATTTTCAAAAAATTTTACTCTATTAAAATTCCAACCGGTGTACTATAAAGCCCATTTAGACATGCATGCCTTAAACCAAACAAAACGGCCACTCAATAAGATTAAATCAAATTTCATGAGTTAAAATATTTTATTATGGGCGTGAATATGATTATATAGCTTAAACTCAATTTTAGAACTTTTTACTCGGTTAAAATTCCAACGGGACCACTATAAAGCCCATATAGACATGCACGCCTTAAACCCAACAAAAATGCCATAAAATAAGATTAAATCAAATTTTATGAGTTGAAATATTTTATTTTTTCTTTTGAATATGATTATATAGGCTAACCTCAATTTTAGAACTTTTTACTCGGTTAAAATTTCAACGGGTCTACTATAAAGCCCATTTTTACATGCACGCCTTAAACCCCAACAAAAACGGACGAAAAGTAAGATTAAATAACATTTTATGACTTAAAATATTTAATTATGGTCTTTTGAACCTGATTATATAGCTTAACCTCATTTTCATATATTTTTTCTTTGTTAAAATTCCAACGGGTCCACTATAAAGCCCATTTAGACATGCACGCCTAAAACCCAACAAAACGGGCAAAAAATAAGATTAAATCAAATTTTATGAGTTAAATATTTGATTATGGTCTTTTGAATATAATTATATATCTTAACCTCAATTTTAGAACTTTTTACTCGGTTAAAATTCTAACGGGTCCACTATAAAGCCCTTTTAAACATGCACGTCTTAAACCCCAACAAAACGACCAAAAAATATGATTAAATCACATTTTATGACTTAAAACATTTAGTTATGAGCTTTTGAACATGATTATATATCATTTTATTTTTTTCATTTTAAAAAAAAATTACTCTTAAAATTTAGACAACGGGCTTTTGAACAAAAACGGCCAAAAAATAAGATTAAATCAAATTTTAAGTTAAAATCTATTTTCTTTTGAAAAAATCTTTTCAATTTTAGAACTTTTTACTATTAAAATTCCAACCGGGTACTATAAAGCCCATTTAGACATGCATGCCTTAAACCAAAAAAAACGGCCCAAAAATAAGATTAAATCAAATTTTATGAGTTAAAATATTTTATTATTTTCTTTTGAATATGATTATATAGCTTAAACTCAATTTTAGAACTTTTTACTATGTTAAAATTTCAACGGGACCACTATAAAGCCCATTTAGACACATGCGCCTTTTAAACCCAACAAAAATGCCATAAAATAAGATTAAATCAAATTTTATGAGTTAAAATATTTTTTTTTTTCTTTTGAATATGATTATATAGGCTAACCTCAATTTTAGAACTTTTTACTTTGTTAAAATTTCAACGGGTCTACTATAAAGCCCATTTTTACATGCACGCCTTTTAAACCCCAACAAAAAACGGATTTAAAAGTAAGATTAAATAACATTTTATGACTTAAAATATTTAATTATGGTCTTTTGAACCTGATTATATAGCTTAACCTCTTTTTTATATATTTTTTCTTTGTTAAAATTCCAACGGGTCCACTATAAAGCCCATTTAGACATGCACGCCCTTAAAAACCCAACAAAACGGGCAAAAAATAAGATTAAATCAAATTTTATGAGTTAAATATTTGATTATGGTCTTTTGAATATAATTTATATCTTAACCTCAATTTTAGAACTTTTTACTCGGTTAAAATTTCAACGGGTCCACTATAAAGCCCTTTTTAAACATGCACGCCTTAAACCCCAACAAAAACGACCAAAAAATAAGATTAAATCACATTTTATGACTTAAAACATTTTATTATGAGCTTTTGAACATGATTATATATCTTAACCTCATTTTTAGAACTTTTTTTTCAAAAAAATTTCAACGGGTCCACTATAAAGCCCATTTTAAAATTCCAACGGGCTTTTGCCCAAAACATGATTAAATAATTTTATTTTAAACTCATTTTGAAAATGATTTTCTTAACTCAATTTTTAAAACTTTTTACTCTATTAAAATTTCAACGGGTCCACTATAAAGCCCATTTAGACATGCATGCCTTTAAACCAAACAAAACGGCCACTCAATAAGATTAAATCAAATTTTATGAGTTAAAATATTTTATTATGGGCTTTTGAATATGATTTATATAGCTTAAACTCAATTTTAGAACTTTTTACTATGTTAAAATTTCAACGGGACCACTATAAAGCCCATTTTGACATGCACGCCTTAAACCCAACAAAAATGCCATAAAATAAGATTAAATCAAATTTTATGAGTTGAAATATTTTATTTTTTCTTTTGAATATGATTATATAGGCTAACCTCAATTTTAGAACTTTTTACTCGGTTAAAATTTCAACGGGTCCACTATAAAGCCCATTTTTACATGCACACCTTAAACCCCAACAAAACGGCCGAAAAGTAAGATTAAATAACATTTTATGACTTAAAACATTTAGTTATGGGCTTTTGAACATGATTATATATCTTAACCTCATTTTGCAGATATTTTTTCTATGTTAAAATTCCAAAGGGTCCACCATAAAGCCCATTTAGACATGCATGCCTTAAACCAAACAAAACGACCAAAAAATAAGATTAAATCAAATTTTATGAGTTAAATATTTTATTATTTTCTTTTGAATATGAGTATATAGCTTAAACTCAATTTTAGAACTTTTTACTCGGTTAAAATTTCAACGGGTCCACTATAAAGCTCATTTTTACATGCACACCTTACACCCCAACAAAACGGCCGAAAAGTAAAATTAAATAACATTTTGTGACTTAAAATATTTAATTATGGTCTTTTGAACCTGATTATATAGCTTAACCTCATTTTCAGATTTTTTTTCTATATTAAAATTCCAACGGGTCCACCATAAAGCCCATTTAGACATGCACGCCTTAAACCCAACAAAAATGCCACAAAATAAGATTAAATCAAATTTTATGAGTTAAAATATTTTATTATTTTCTTTTGAATATGATTATATAGGCTAACCTCAATTTTAGAACTTTTTACTCGGTTAAAATTTCAACGGGTCCACTATAAAGCCCATTTTTACATGCACGCCTTAAACCCCAACAAAAACGATCGAAAAGTAAGATTAAATAACATTTTATGACTTAAAATATTTAATTATGGTCTTTTGAACCTGATTATATAGCTTAACCTCATTTTTAGATATTTTTTCTATGTTAAAATTCCAACGGGTCCACTATAAAGCCCATTTAGACATGCACGCCTTAAACCCAACAAAACGGCCACAAAATAAGATTATATCAAATTTTATGAGTTAAAATATTTGATTATTTTCTTTTGAATATGATTATAGTCTAACCTCAATTTTAGAACTTTTTACTCGGTTAAAATTTCAACGGGTCCACTATAAAGCCCATTTTTACATGCACTCCTTAAACCCCAACAAAACGGTCGAAAAGTAAGATTAAATAACATTTTATGACTTCAAATATTTCATTATGGTCTTTTGAACCTGATTATATAGCTTAACCTCATTTTTAGATATTTTTTCTATATTAAAATTCCAACGGGTCCACTATAAAGCCCATTTAGACATGCACGCCTTAAACCCAACAAAACGGCCACAAAATAAGATTAAATCAAATTTTATGAGTTAAAAAATAAGATTTTTTCTTTTCAAATTTTAGTCCACTAACATTTTACTCATGGTTAAAATTTCAACGGGTCCACTATAAAGCACATTTTTACATGCATGACTTAAAAATATTTAAAAATGGTCTTTTGAATATGATTAAAAGTAAGATTAAATAACATTTTTTGAGTTGAAATATTTTATTTTTTCTTTTGAATATGACTATATAGGCTAACCTCAATTTTAGAACAAATTTTTTACTTAAAATATTTTAAAATTTCAATGGGTCTCACTATAAAGCCCATTTTTACATGCACGTCCACTATAAAGCCCATTTTAAACCCCTTAAACCCAAAAAACGGCAGTAAAAGTAAGATTAAATAACATTTTATGACTTAAAATATTTAATTATGGTCTTTTGAATATGATTATATAGCTTAACCTCATTTTTTAGATATTTTTTCTATTTAAAATTCCAACGGGTCCACTATAAAGCCCATTTAGACATGCACGCCTTAAAACCCAACAAAACGGCCACAAAATAAGATTAAATCAAATTTTATGAGTTAAAATATTTGATTATTTTCTTTTGAATATGATTTATAGTCTAACCTCAATTTTAGAACTTTTTTTCTTGTTAAAATTTCAACGGGTCCATTATAAAGCCCATTTTTACATGCACTCCTTAAAACCCAACAAAACGGGCCAAAAATAAGATTAAATCAAATTTTATGAGTTAAAATAATTATTTTCTTTTGAATATGATTAAATAATTTTTAGAACTTTTTTATGATTCAACAATATTTCAAATTATAAGATTAAATCATTTTATGACTTACAATATTTGATTATGGTCTTTTGAACCTGATTATAGAGCTTATCCTCATTTTCAGATTTTTTTTCTATATTAAAATTCCAATGGGTCCACTATAAAGCCTATTTAGCATGCACGCCTTAAACCCAACAAAAATGCCACAAATTAAGATTAAATCAAATTTTATGAGTTAAAATATTTTATTATATTCTTTTGAATATGATTATATACGCTAACCTCAATTTTAGAACTTTTTACTCAGTTAAAATTTCAACGGGTCCACTATAAAGCCCATTTTTACATGCACACCTTAAACCCCAACAAAACGGCCGAAAAGTAAGATTAAATAACATTTTATGACTTAAAATATTTAATTATGGTCTTTTGAACCTGATTATATAGCTTAACCTCATTTTTCAGATATTTTTTCTATGTTAAAATTCCAACGGGTCCACTATAAAGCCCATTTAGACATGCACGCCTTAAACCAAACAAAACGGCCACAAAATAAGATTATATCAAATTTTATGAGTTAAAATATTTGATTATTTTCTTTTGAATATGATTATAGTCTAACCTCAATTTTAGAACTTTTTACTCGGTTAAAATTTCAACGGGTCCACTATAAAGCCCATTTTTACATGCACACCTTAAACCCCAACAAAACGGCCGAAAAGTAAGATTAAATAACATTTTATGACTTAAAATATTTAATTATGGTCTTTTGAACATGATTATATAGCTTAACCTCATTTTTAGATTTTTTTTCTATATTAAAATTCCAACGGGTCCACAATAAAGCCCATTTAGACATGCACGCCTTAAACCCAACAAAAATGCCACAAAATAAGATTAAATCAAATTTTATGAGTTAAAATATTTTATTATTTTCTTTTGAATATGATTATATAGGCTAACCTCAATTTTAGAAATTTTTTAGAAAAATTTATTTAAAATTTTCAGTTCTATATAAAGCCCATTTTTTACATGCACACCTTAAACCAAACAAAACGGTTTAAAAGTAAGATTAAATAACATTTTATGACTTAAAATATTTAATTATGGTCTTTTGAATATGATTATATAGCTTAACCTCATTTTTAGATATTTTTTCTATATTAAAATTCCAACGGGTCCATTATAAAGCCCATTTAGACATGCACGCCTTAAACCCAACAAAAATGCCACAAAATAAGATTAAATCAAATTTTATGAGTTAAAATCTTTGATTATTTTATTTTGAATATGATTATATAGGCTAACCTCAATTTTAGAACTTTTTACTCTGTTCAAATTTCAACGGGTCCACTATAAAAAAGCCCATTTTTACATGCACAACTTAAAGCCCAACAAAACGGCCGAAAAGTAAGATTAAATAACATTTTGTGACTTAAAATATTTAATTATGGTCTTTTGAACCTGATTATATAGCTTAACCTCATTTTCACATTTTTTTTTCTATATTAAAATTCCAACGGGTCCACAATAAAGCCCATTTAGACATGCACGCCTTAAACCCAACAAAAATGCCACAAAATATGATTAAATCAAATTTTATTAGTTAAAATATTTTATTATTTTCTTTTGAATATGATTATATAGGCTAACCTCAATTTTAGAACTTTTTACTCTGTTAAAATTTCAACGGGTCCACTATAAAGCCCATTTTTACATGCACGCCTTAAACCCCAACAAAACGGCCGAAAAGTAAGATTAAATAACATTTTATGACTTAAAATATTTAATTATTGGCTTTTGAATATGATTATATATCTTAACCTCATTTTTTTAAATTTTTTTTCTCTATTAAAATTCCAACCGGTGTACTATAAAGCCCATTTAGACATGCATGCATTAAACCAAACAAAACGGCCACTCAATAAGATTAAATCAAATTTCATGAGTTAAAATATTTGATTATTTTCTTTTGAATATGATTATAGTCTAACCTCAATTTTAGAACTTTTTACTCGGTTAAAATTTCAACGGGTCCACTATAAAGCCCATTTTTACATGCACTCCTTAAACCCCAACAAAACGGTCGAAAAGTAAGATTAAATAACATTTTATGACTTCAAATATTTCATTATGGTCTTTTGAACCTGATTATATAGCTTAACCTCATTTTTAGATATTTTTTCTATATTAAAATTCCAACGGGTCCACTATAAAGCCCATTTAGACATGCACGCCTTAAACCCAACAAAACGGCCACAAAATAAGATTAAATCAAATTTTATGAGTTAAAATCTTTGATTATTTTATTTTGAATATGATTATATAGGCTAACCTCAATTTTAGAACTTTTTACTCTGCTAAAATTTCAACGGGTCCACTATAAAAAGCCCATTTTTACATGCACACCTTAAACCCCAACAAAACGACCGAAAAGTAAGATTAAATAACATTTTGTGACTTAAAATATTTAATTATGGTCTTTTGAACCTGATTATATAGCTTAACCTCATTTTCAGATTTTTTTCTATACTTAAATTCCAACGGGTCCACCATAAAGCCCATTTAGACATGCACGCCTTAAACCCAACAAAAATGCCACAAAATAAGATTAAATCAAATTTTATGAGTTAAAATATTTTATTATTTTCTTTTGAATATGATTATATAGGTTAACCTCAATTTTAGAACTTTTTACTCGGTTAAAATTTCAACGGGTCCACTATAAAGCCCATTTTTACATGCACGCCTTAAACCCCAACAAAACGGCCGAAAAGTAAGATTAAATAACATTTTATGACTTAAAATATTTAATTATGGTCTTTTGAACCTCATTATATAGCTTAACATCATTTTGCAGATATTTTTTCTATGTTAAAATTCCAACGGGTCCACTATAAAGCCCATTTAGACATGCACGCCTTAAACCCAACAAAACGGCCACAAAATAAGATTATATCAAATTTTATGAGTTAAAATATTTGATTATTTTCTTTTGAATATGATTATAGTCTAACCTCAATTTTAGAACTTTTTACTCGGTTAAAATTTCAACGGGTCCACTATAAAGCCCATTTTTACATGCACTCCTTAAACCCCAACAAAACGGTCGAAAAGTAAGATTAAATAACATTTTATGACTTCAAATATTTCATTATGGTCTTTTGAACCTGATTATATAGCTTAACCTCATTTTTAGATATTTTTTCTATATTAAAATTCCAACGTGTCCACTATAAAGCCCATTTAGACATGCACGCCTTAAACCCAACAAAACGGCCACAAAATAAGATTAAATCAAATTTTATGAGTTAAAATCTTTGATTATTTTATTTTGAATATGATTATATAGGCTAACCTCAATTTTAGAACTTTTTACTCTGTTAAAATTTCAACGGGTCCACTATAAAAAGCCCATTTTTACATGCACACCTTAAACCCCAACAAAACTGCCGAAAACTAAGATTAAATAACATTTTGTGACTTAAAATATTTAATTATGGTCTTTTGAACATGATTATATAGCTTCACCTCATTTTCAGATTTTTTTCTATATTAAAATTCCAACGGGTCCACCATAAAGCCCATTAAGACATGCACGCCTTAAACCCAACAAAAATGCCACAAAATAAGATTAAATCAATTTTATGAGTTAAAATATTTTATTATTTTCTTTTGAATATGATTATATAGGCTAACCTCAACTTTAGAACTTTTTACTCTGTTAAAATTTCAACGGGTCCACTATAAAGCCCGATTTTACATGCACGCCTTAAACCCCAACAAAACGGTAAAAAAGTAAGATTAAATAACATTTTATGACTAAAACATTTAGTTATTGGCTTTTGAACATGATTATATATGTTAACCTCATTTTTCAAAATTTTTTACTCTATTAAAATTCCAACGGGTGTACTATAAAGCCCATTTAGACATGCATGCCATAAACCAAACAAAACGCCACTCAATAAGATTAAATCAAATTTTATGAGTTAAAATATTTTATTATGGGCTTTTGAAATGATTTATATAGCTTAAACTCAATTTTAGAACTTTTTTTACTTGGTTAAAATTCCAACGGGTCCACTATAAAGCCCATTTAGACATGCACGCCTTAAACCCAACAAAAATGCCATAAAATAAGATTAAATCAAATTTTATGAGTTGAAATATTTTATTTTTTCTTTTGAATATGATTATATAGGCTAACCTCAATTTTAGAACTTTTTACTCGGTTAAAATTTCAACGGGTTTACTATAAAGCCCATTTTTACATGCACGCCTTAAACCCAACAAAAATGCCACGAAAAGTAAGATTAAATAACATTTTATGACTTAAAATATTTAATTACGGTCTTTTGAACCTAGTTATATAGCTTAACCTCATTTTTAGGATATTTTTTCTATGTTAAAATTCCAACGGGTCCACTATAAAGCCCATTTAGACATGCACGCCTTAAACCCAACAAAACGGCCACAAAATAAGATTAAATCAAATTTTATGAGTTAAAATATTTGATTATTTTCTTTTGAATATGATTTATAGTCTAACCTCATTTTTAGAACTTTTTACTATGTTAAAATTTCAACGGGTCCACTATAAAGCCCATTTTTTACATGCACGCCTTAAAACCCAACAAAAACCCACAAAATAAGATTAAATCAAATTTTATGACTTAAAATATTTAATTATGGTCTTTTGAATATGATTATATAGCTTAACCTCAATTTTAGATATTTTTCTTTGTTAAAATTCCAACGGGTCCACTATAAAGCCCATTTAGACATGCACGCCTTAAAAACCCCAACAAAACGGTCAAAAAATAAGATTAAATCAAATTTTATGAGTTAAATATTTGATTATGGTCTTTTGAATAATTATATATCTTAACCTCAATTTTAGAACTTTTTACTTGTTAAAATTTCAACGGGTCCACTATAAAGCCCATTTTTAGACATGCACGCCTTAAACCCAACAAAAATGCCACAAAATAAGATAAAATCAAATTTTATGAGTTGAAATATTTTATTATTTTCTTTTGAATATGTTTATATAGGCTAACCTCAATTTTAGAACTTTTTACTCGGTTAAAATTTCAACGGGTCCACTATAAAGCCCATTTTTACATGCACTCCTTTAAACCCCAACAAAAACGCAAAAAAAGTAAGATTAAATAACATTTTATGACTTAAAATATTTCATTATGGTCTTTTGAACCTGATTATATAGCTTATCCTCATTTTTAGATATTTTTTCTATGTTAAAATTCCAACGGGTCCACTATAAAGCCCATTTAGACATGCACGCCTTTAAACCCAACAAAAATGCCACAAATTAAGATTAAATCAAATTTTATGAGTTAAAATATTTTATTATTTTCTTTTGAATATGATTATATAGCTTAACCTCAATTTTAGAACTTTTTTTACTCGGTTAAAATTTCAACGGGTCCACTATAAAGCCCATTTTTACATGCACATTTAAAACCCAACCTTTAAACCCCAACAAAAATAAAATTTAGACATGACTTAAACCCAACAAAACGGCCACTTTAAAAGTAAGATTTAAAAGTTAAAACATTTTATGGTCTTTTGACTTAAAATATTTAATTATGGTCTTTTTTGCTTAACCTCAAAACGGCCACAAAATAAGAAAATTTTTTTATGTTAAAAATTTCAATTTTCTTTTCCACTATAAAGCCCATTTTTAGACATTTTAAACCCAACAAAAAAGCCATTTTAAAAATAAGATTAAATAACATTTTATGACTTAAAATATTTAATTATTTTCTTGGTCTTTTGATTATATAGCTTAACCTCATTTTAGATATTTTTTTTCTTTGTTAAAATTCCAACGGGTCCACTATAAAGCTCATTTAGACATGCACGCCTAAAACCCAACAAAACGGGCAAAAAATAAGATTAAATCAAATTTTATGAGTTAAATATTTGATTATGGTCTTTTGAATATAATTATATATCTTAACCTCAATTATAGAACTTTTTACTTGGTTAAAATTTCAACGGGTCCACCATAAAGCCCATTTAGACATGCACGCCTTAAACCCAACAAAAATGCCACAAAATAAGATAAAATCAAATTTTATGAGTTGAAATATTTTATTATTTTCTTTTGAATATGATTATATAGGCTAACCTCAATTTTAGAACTTTTTACTCGGTTGAAATTTCAACGGGTCCACTGTAAAGCCCATTTTTACATGCACTCCTTAAACCCCAACAAAACGGTCGAAAAGTAAGATTAAATAACATTTTATGACTTAAAATATTTCATTATGGTCTTTTGAACCTGATTATATAGCTTATCCTCATTTTTAGATATTTTTTCTATGTTAAAATTCCAACGAGTCCACTATAAAGCCCATTTAGCATGCACGCCTTAAGTCCAACAAAAATGCCACAAATTAAGATTAAATCAAATTTTATGAGTTAAAATATTTTATTATTTTCTTTTGAATATGATTATATATGCTAACCTCAATTTTAGAACTTTTTACTCGGTTAAAATTTCAACGGGTCCACTATAAAGCCCATTTTTACATTCACACCTTAAACCATAACAAAACGGCCGAAAAGTAAGATTAAATAACATTTTATGACTTAAAATATTTCATTATGGTCTTTTGAACCTGATTATATAGCTTAACCTCATTTTTAGATATTTTTTCTATGTTAAAATTCCAACGAGTCCACTATAAAGCCCATTTAGACATTCTCGCCTTAAACCCAACAAAACGGCACAAAATAAGATTATATCAAATTTTACGAGTTAAAATCTTTGATTATTTTCTTTTGAATATGATTATATAGGCTAGCTCAATTTTAAAACTTTTTACTCGGTTAAAATTTCAACGGGTCCACTATAAAGCCCATTTTTACATGCACACCTTAAACCCAAACAAAACGGCCGAAAAGTAAAATTAAATAACATTTTGTGACTTAAAATATTTAATTATGGTCTTTTGAACCTGATTATATAGCTTAACCACATTTTCAGATTTTTTTTTCTATGTTAAAATTCCAACGGGTCCACCATAAAGCCCATTTAGACATGCACGCCTTAAACCCAACAAAACGGTCACAAAATAAGATTATATCAAATTTTATGAGTTAAAATATTTGATTATTTTCTTTTGAATATGATTATATAGTCTAGCCTCAATTTTAGAACTTTTTACTCGGTTAAAATTTTAACGTGTCCACTATAAAGCCCATTTTTACATGCACGCCTTAAACCCCAACAAAAACGGACGAAAAGTAAGATTAAATAACATTTTATGACTTAAAATATTTAATTATGGTCTTTTGAACCTGATTATATAGCTTAACCTCTTTTTCATATATTTTTTCTTTGTTAAAATTCCAACGGGTCCACTATAAAGCCCATTGAGACATGCACGCCTAAAACCCAACAAAACGGGCAAAAAATAAGATTAAATCAAATTTTATGAGTTAAATATTTGATTATGGTCTTTTGAATATAATTATATATCTTAACCTCAATTTTAGAACTTTTTACTCGGTTAAAATTCCAACGGGTCCACTATAAAGCCCTTTTAAACATGCACGTCTTAAACCCCAACAAAACGACCAAAAAATATGATTAAATCACATTTTATGACTTAAAACATTTAGTTATGGACTTTTGAACATGATTATATATCTTAACCTCATTTTCAAAAAAAAAATTTACTCTTAAAATTCCAACGGGTGTACTATAAAGCCCATTTAGACATGCATGCCTTAAACCAAACAAAACGGCCACTCAATAAGATTAAATCAAATTTTATGAGTTAAAATATTTTATTATGGGCGTGAATATGATTATATAGCTTAAACTCAATTTTACAACTTTTTACTCTGTTAAAATTCCAACGGGTCCACTATAAAGCCCATTTAGACATGCACGCCTTAAACCCAACAAAAATGCCATAAAATAAGATTAAATCAAATTTTATGAGTTGAAATATTTTATTTTTTCTTTTGAATATGATTATAGAGGCTAACCTCAATTTTAGAACTTTTTACTCGGTTAAAATTTCAACGGGTCCACTATAAAGCCCATTTTTACATGCACGCCTTAAACCCCAACAAAACGGCCGAAAAGTAAGATTAAATAACATTTTATGACTTAAAACATTTAGTTATGGGCTTTTGAACATGATTATATATCTTAACCTCATTTTCAAAAAAAATTTTACTCTATTAAAATTCCAACCGGTGTACTATAAAGCCCATTTAGACATGCATGCCTTAAACCAAACAAAACGGCCACTCAATAAGATTAAATCAAATTTCATGAGTTAAAATATTTTATTATGGGCGTGAATATGATTATATAGCTTAAACTCAATTTTAGAACTTTTTACTCGGTTAAAATTTCAACGGGTCCACTATAAAGCCCATTTAGACATGCACGCCTTAAACCCAACAAAAATGCCATAAAATAAGATTAAATCAAATTTTATGAGTTGAAATATTTTATTTTTTCTTTTGAATATGATTATATAGGCTAACCTCAATTTTAGAACTTTTTACTCGGTTAAAATTTTAACGGGTCTACTATAAAGCCCATTTTTACATGCACGCCTTAAACCCCAACAAAACGGACGAAAAGTAAGATTAAATAACATTTTATGACTTAAAATATTTAATTATGGTCTTTTGAACATGATTATATAGCTTAACCTCATTTTGCAGATATTTTTTCTATGTTAAAATTCCAATGGGTCCACTATAAAGCCCATTTAGACATGCACGCCTTAAACCCAACAAAACGGCCACAAAATAAGATTATATCAAATTTTATGAGTTAAAATATTTGATTATTTTCTTTTGAATATGATTATAGTCTAACCTCAATTTTAGAACTTTTTACTCGGTTAAAATTTCAACGGGTCCACTGTAAAGCCTATTTTTACATGCACTCCTTAAACCCCAACAAAACGGCCGAAAAGTAAGATTAAATAACATTTTGTGACTTAAAATATTTAATTATGTTCTTTTGAACCTGATTATATAGCTTAACCTCATTTTTAGATTTTTTTCTATGTTAAAATTACAACGGGTCCACTATAAAGCCCATTTAGACATGCACGCCTTAAACCCAACAAAAAACAAAAAATAAGATTCTTTTGAAAATTTTTATGACAAAAAATTTTATTATTTTCTTTTGAATATGATTATATAGGCTAACCTCAATTTTAGAAATTTTTTTTTTTTTACTGGTTAAAATTTCAACTTTTGGGTCCACTATAAAGCCCATTTTTTTACATGCACGCCTTAAACCCCAACAAAAATGCCTTAAACCAAACAAAAAAGTAAGATTAAATAACATTTTATGACTTAAAATATTTAATTATGTTCTTTTGAATATGATTATATAGCTTAACCTCATTTTTTAGATTTTTTTCTATGTTAAAATTCCAACGGGTCCACTATAAAGCCCATTTAGACATGCACGCTTTAAACCCAACAAAAATGCCACAAAATAAGATTAAATCAAATTTTATGAGTTAAAATATTTGATTATTTTTGAATATGATTATATAGGCTAGCCTCAATTTTAGAACTTTTTACTCGGTTAAAATTTCAACGGGTCCACTATAAAGCCCATTTTTACATGCACACCTTAAACCCCAACAAAACATTAAAAGTAAGATTAAATAACATTTTGTGACTTAAAATATTTAATTATGGTCTTTTGAACCTGATTATATAGCTTAACCTCATTTTCAGATTTTTTTCTATGTTAAAATTCCAACGGGTCCACCATAAAGCCCATTTAGACATGCACGCCTTAAACCCAACAAAACGGTCACAAAATAAGATTATATCAAATTTTATGAGTTAAAATATTTGATTATTTTCTTTTGAATATGATTATATAGTCTAGCCTCAATTTTAGAACTTTTTACTCGGTTAAAATTTTAACGTGTCCACTATAAAGCCCATTTTTACATGCACGCCTTAAACCCCAACAAAACGGCCGAAAATTAAGATTAAATAAAATTTTATGACTTAAAATATTTAATTATGGTCTTTTGAATATGATTATATAGCTTAACCTCATTTTTTAGAACTTTTTACTTTGTTAAAATTCCAACGGGTCCACTATAAAGCCCATTTAGACATGCACGCCTTAAAACCAACAAACAAAAAAATTTAAAAAATAAGATTAAATCAAATTTTATGAGTTAAAATATTTTATTATTTTCTTTTGAATATGATTATATATCTTAACCTCAATTTTAGAATTTTTTTTATTATATAGTTAAAAAATTTTCAAACGGGTCCACTATAAAGCCCATAAAGCCCATTTTAGACATGCACGCCTTAAACCCCAACAAAAATGCCCAAAAAATAAGATTAAATAACATTTTATGACTTAAAATATTTAATTATGGTCTTTTGAATATGATTATATAGCTTAACCTCAATTTTAGAAGATTTTTTTCTATGTTAAAATTCCAATGGGTCCACTATAAAGCCCATTTTTAGACATGCACGCCTTTAAACCCAACAAAAACGGATGAAAAATAAGATTAAATCAAATTTTATGAGTTAAAATATTTTATTATTTTCTTTTGAATATGATTATATATCTAACCTCAATTTTTAGAACTTTTTACTCTTGTTAAAATTTCAACGGGTCCACTATAAAGCCCATTTTTACATGCATGCCTTAAACCCAACAAAACGGCCAAAAATAAGATTAAATAACATTTTATGACTTAAAATATTTAATTATGTTCTTTTGAATATGATTATATAGCTTAACCTCAATTTTAGAATTTTTTTCTATGTTAAAATTCCAACGGGTCCACTATAAAGCCCATTTAGACATGCACGCCTTAAACCCAACAAAAAATGCCACAAAAAATAAGATTAAATCAAATTTTATGAGTTAAAATATTTTATTATTTTCTTTTGAATATGATTATATAGGCTAACCTCAATTTTAGAACTTTTTACTCTGTTAAAATTTCAACGGGTCCACTATAAAGCCCATTTTTACATGCACGCCTTAAACCCCAACAAAACGGCCAAAAAGTAAGATTAAATAACATTTTATGACTTAAAACATTTAGTTATGGGCTTTTGAACATGATTATATATCTTAACCTCATTTTCAAAAAAAATTTTACTCTATTAAAATTCCAACCGGTGTACTATAAAGCCCATTTAGACATGCATGCCTTAAACCAAACAAAACGGCCACTCAATAAGATTAAATCAAATTTCATGAGTTAAAATATTTTATTATGGGCGTGAATATGATTATATAGCTTAAACTCAATTTTAGAACTTTTTACTCGGTTAAAATTCCAACGGGACCACTATAAAGCCCATTTAGACATGCACGCCTTAAACCCAACAAAAATGCCATAAAATAAGATTAAATCAAATTTTATGAGTTGAAATATTTTATTTTTTCTTTTGAATATGATTATATAGGCTAACCTCAATTTTAGAACTTTTTACTCGGTTAAAATTTCAACGGGTCCACTATAAAGCCCATTTTTACATGCACGCTTAAACCCAACAAAACGGGCAAAAAGTAAGATTAAATAACATTTTATGACTTAAAATATTTAATTATGGTCTTTTGAATATGATTATATATCTTAACCTCATTTTCAAATTTTTTTTACTTTATTAAAATTCCAACGGGTCCACTATAAAGCCCATTTAGACATGCATGCCTTAAACCAAACAAAACGGCCACTCAAAATAAGATTAAATCAAATTTTATGAGTTAAAATATTTTATTATTTTCTTTTGAATATGATTATATAGCTTAAACTCAATTTTAGAACTTTTTACTTTGTTAAAATTTTAACGGGACCACTATAAAGCCCATTTAGACATGCACGCTTTTAAACCCAACAAAAATGCCATAAAAATAAGATTAAATCAAATTTTATGAGTTGAAATATTTTATTTTTTCTTTTGAATATGATTATATAGGCTAACCTCAATTTTAGAACTTTTTACTTTGTTAAAATTTCAACGGGTCCACTATAAAGCCCATTTTTACATACATGCACGCCTTAAACCCCAACAAAAAAGTAAGAAAAGTAAGATTAAATAACATTTTATGACTTAAAACATTTAGTTATGGGCTTTTGAACATGATTATATATCTTAACCTCATTTTCAAAAAAAATTTTACTCTATTAAAATTCCAACCGGGTGTACTATAAAGCCCATTTAGACATGCATGCCTTAAAACCAAACAAAACGGCCACTCAATAAGATTAAATCAAATTTTATGAGTTAAAATATTTTATTATGGGCTTTTGAATATGATTATATAGCTTAAACTCAATTTTAGAACTTTTTACTCTGTTAAAATTCCAACGGGACCACTATAAAGCCATTTAGACATGCACGCCTTTAAACCCAAACAAAAATGCCATAAAATAAGATTAAATCAAATTTTATGAGTTGAAATATTTTATTTTTTCTTTTGAATATGATTATAGAGGCTAACCTCAATTTTAGAACTTTTTACTCGGTTAAAATTTCAACGCGGGTCCACTATAAAGCCCATTTTTACATGCACGCCTTAAACCAAACAAAAACCATAAAAGTAAGATTAAATAACATTTTATGACTTAAAATATTTAGTTATGGGCTTTTGAACATGATTATATATCTTAACCTCATTTTCAAAAAATTTTACTCTATTAAAATTCCAACGGGTCCACTATAAAGCCCATTTAGACATGCACGCCTTAAACTCAACAAAACAGCCACAAAATAAGATTAAATAAAATTTTATGAGTTAAAATATTTTCTTATGGTATTTTGAATATGATTATATATCTTAAACTCAATTTTACAACTTTTTACTCTGTTAAAATTCCAACGGGTCTGCTGTAAAGCCCATTTAGACATGCACGCCTTAAACCCAACAAAAATGCCAAAAAATAAGATTAAATCAAATTTTATGAGTTAAAATATTTATTTATCTTTTGAATATGATTATATATCTTAACCTCAATTTTAGAACTTTTTACTCGGTTTAAAATTTCCAACGGGTCCACTATAAAGCCCATTTAGACATGCACGCCTTAAACCCAACAAAACAACCACAAAATAAGATTAAATGAAATTTATGAGTTAAAATATTTGATTATGGGATTTTGAATATAATTATATAGCTTAACCTCAATTTCAGAACTTTTTACTCCGTTAAAATCCGAACGGTTCCACTATAAGCCCATTTAGACTTGCATGCCTTAAACCAAACAAAAATGCCATAAAATAAGATTAAATCAAATTTTATGAGTTAAAATATTTTATTTTTTCTTTTGAATATGATTATATATCTTAACCTCATTTTTTAGAACTTTTTACTCTGTTAAAATTCCAACGGGTCCACTATAAAGCCCATTTAGACATGCATGCCTTAAACCAAACAAAAATGCCCAAAAATAAGATTAAATCAAATTTTATGAGTTAAAATATTTTATTATTCTTTTGAATATGATTATATAGGCTAACCTCAATTTTAGAATTTTTTACTATGTTTAAAATTTCAACGGGTCCACTATAAAGCCCATTTAGACATGCACGCTTTAAAACCCAACAAAAATGCCATAAAAATAAGATTAAATCAAATTTTATGAGTTAAAATTTTGATTATTTTCTTTTGAATATGATTATATATCTTAACCTCAATTTTAGAACTTTTTACTCTATTAAAATTTCAACGGGTCCACTATAAAGCCCATTTTTAGACATGCACGCCTTTAAACCAAACAAAAACGACAAAAAATAAGATTAAATAAAATTTTATGAGTTAAAATATTTTATTATGAGCTTTTGAATATGATTATATATCTTAACCTCATTTTAAAACTTTTTACTCTATTAAAATTCCAACGGGTCCACTATAAAGCCCATTTAGACATGCATGCCTTAAACCAAACAAAAATGCCAAAAATAAGATTAAATCAAATTTTATGAGTTAAAATATTTTATTTTTTCTTTTGAATATGATTATATAGCTTAAACTCAATTTTAGAACTTTTTACTGAATATGTTAAAATTCCAACGGGTCCACTATAAAGCCCATTTAGACATGCATGCCTTAAACCCAACAAAAATGCCATAAAATAAGATTAAATCAAATTTTATGAGTTGAAATATTTTATTTTTTCTTTTGAATATGATTATAGAGGCTTAACCTCAATTTTAGAAAATTTTACTCGGTTAAAATTTCAACGGGTCCACTATAAAGCCCATTTTTACATGCATGCCTTAAAACCCCAACAAAAAACGTAAGATTAAAAAGTAAGATTAAATAACATTTTATGACTTAAAATATTTAATTATGGTCTTTTGAATATGATTATATAGCTTAAACTCATTTTTAGAAGATTTTTTCTATGTTAAAATTCCAATGGGTCCACTATAAAGCCCATTTAGACATGCTATAACGCCTTAAAACCAAAAAAAATGCCATAAAATAAGATTAAATCAAATTTTATGAGTTGAAATATTTTATTTTTTCTTTTGAATATGATTATATAGGCTAACCTCAATTTTAGAACTTTTTACTCGGTTAAAATTTCAACGGGTCTACTATAAAGCCCATTTTTTTTACATGCACGCCTTTAAACCCCAACAAAAAAACAAAACGAAAAGTAAGATTAAATAACATTTTATGACTTAAAATATTTAATTATGGTCTTTTGAACCTGATTATATAGCTTAACCTCTTTTTCATATATTTTTTCTTTGTTAAAATTCCAACGGGTCCACTATAAAGCCCATTTAGACATGCACGCCTAAAACCCAACAAAACGGGCCAAAAAATAAGATTAAATCAAATTTTATGAGTTAAATATTTGATTATGGTCTTTTGAATATAATTATATATCTTAACCTCAATTTTAGAACTTTTTACTCGGTTAAAATTCTAACGGGTCCACTATAAAGCCCTTTTAAACATGCACGTCTTAAACCCCAACAAAACGACCAAAAAATATGATTAAATCACATTTTATGACTTAAAACATTTAGTTATGAGCTTTTGAACATGATTATATATCTTAACCTCATTTTCAAAAAAAATTACTCTTAAAATTCCAACGGGCTTTTGAACATGATTATAAATCTTAACCTCATTTTCAAAAAGTTTCACTCTATTAAAATTCCAACCGGTGTACTATAAAGCCCATTTAGACATGCATGCCTTAAACCAAAAAAACGGCCACTTTCAATAAGATTAAATCAAATTTCATGAGTTAAAATATTTTATTATTCTTTTGAATATGATTATATAGCTTAAACTCAATTTTAGAACTTTTTACTCGGTTAAAATTCCAACGGGACCACTATAAAGCCCATTTAGACATGCACGCCTTAAACCCAACAAAAATGCCATAAAATAAGATTAAATCAAATTTTATGAGTTGAAATATTTTATTTTTTCTTTTGAATATGATTATATAGGCTAACCTCAATTTTAGAACTTTTTACTCGGTTAAAATTTCAACGGGTCCACTATAAAGCCCATTTTTACATGCACGCCTTTAAACCCCAACAAAACGGATTTTAAAAAAAGTAAGATTAAATAACATTTTATGACTTAAAATATTTAATTATGGTCTTTTGAACCATGATTATATAGCTTAACCTCATTTTTTAAAAAATTTTTACTTTGTTAAAATTCCAACGGGTCCACTATAAAGCCCATTTAGACATGCACGCCTTAAACCAAACAAAACGACCACAAAAATAAGATTAAATCAAATTTTATGAGTTAAAATATTTTATTTTTTCTTTTGAATATGATTATATATCTTAACCTCAATTTTAGAACTTTTTACTCGGTTAAAATTTCAACGGGTCCACTATAAAGCCCATTTTTACATGCACACCTTTAAACCCCAACAAAATAAGATTAAAAAAATAAGATTAAATAACATTTTATGACTTAAAATATTTAATTATGGTCTTTTGAACATGATTATATATCTTAACCTCATTTTAAAAGAAGATTTTTTGAGTTAAAATATTTATTAAAATTATAGCTTAACCTCAATTTTTTCTATGTTAAAATTCCACTATAAAGCCCATTTAGACATGCACGCTTAAAACCAAACAAAATGCCACAAAATAAGATTAAATCAAATTTTATGAGTTAAAATATTTTATTATTTTCTTTTGAATATGATTATATAGCTAACCTCAATTTTAGAACTTTTTACTCGGTTAAAATTTCAACGGGTCCACTATAAAGCCCATTTTTACATGCACTTTAAACCCCAACAAAAACCATAAAAGTAAGATTAAATAACATTTTATGACTTAAAATATTTAATTATGGTCTTTTGAATATGATTATATAGCTTAACCTCATTTTTAGATATTTTTTCTATGTTAAAATTCCAACGGGTCCACTATAAAGCCCATTTAGACATGCACGCCTTTAAACCCAAAAAAAATGCCACAAAATAAGATTAAATCAAATTTTATGAGTTAAAATATTTTATTATTTTTCTTTTGAATATGATTATATATCTTAACCTCAATTTTAGAACTTTTTACTCTGTTAAAATTTCAACGGGTCCACTATAAAGCCCATTTAGACATGCACGCCTTAAACCCCAACAAAAAACATTTAAAAGTAAGATTAAATAACATTTTATGACTTAAAAATATTTAGTTATGGGCTTTTGAACATGATTATATATCTTAACCTCATTTTCAAAAAAACTTTTTTCTAGGTTAAAATTCCAACGGGTCCACTATAAAGCCCATTTAGACATGCATGCCTTAAACCAAACAAAACGGCCGAAAATAAGATTAAATCAAATTTTATGAGTTAAAATATTTTATTATGGTCTTTTGAATATGATTATATAGCTTAAACTCAATTTTAGAACTTTTTTCTATGTTAAAATTCCAACGGGTCCACTATAAAGCCCATTTAGACATGCACGCTTTAAACCCAACAAAAATGCCAAAAATAAGATTAAATCAAATTTTATGAGTTGAAATATTTTATTTTTTCTTTTGAATATGATTATATAGGCTAACCTCAATTTTAGAACTTTTTACTCGGTTAAAATTTCAACGGGTCCACTATAAAGCCCATTTTTACATGCACGCCTTAAACCCCAACAAAACGGCCGAAAAGTAAGATTAAATAACATTTTATGACTTAAAATATTTAATTATGGTCTTTTGAACCTGATTATATAGCTTAACCTCATTTTGCAGATTTTTTTCTATGTTAAAATTCCAACGGGTCCACTATAAAGCCCATTTAGACATGCACGCCTTAAACCCAACAAAAATGCCACAAAATAAGATTAAATCAATTTTTATGAGTTAAAATATTTTATTATTTTCTTTTGA
>JAGYYJ010002561.1:0-83725 GCA_019671005.1 Hibiscus mutabilis
TTTCCTTCATTAAACCATCCTCATTTTGGGTGTCCCTAGAAGAGTTATCTTTTTGAAACACATTTTTCTCAGTGAACTTACAAGCATGTCCTGAGCTCTCAGTATGTTTTGAAGGCCTTTCAGCTGCATTAACAGCTTTAGTCCGAGCATGTGGATCAGATGACTTACGACCTGATTGATGAAAATCTGTACTATATTTCCTGGGAAACCCCTCATTGTCCCCCTTTTGAGAGTCGGCATGTTCCTTGTCAACTTTATTTGAGCTTTGGTAAGGCTCATCTATGGGTAAACTACTGCCAAAGAACTCCGCATCTCTACTCCCAGAAACAGGTGGTTGAGACATGGTTTCAGACTTCAATCTTTTAGAACGCTCAGATTTCTCATCAACGTCCTTCAAATCAGATGCCCTTTTAGATTTACCTTTGCTCTTCACAGTGTAATCAGATTTTTCATTCCTGATGTTATTCTCAACGATGTTTTCTGTGTCATCAAACAAATTTCCTATGAAATTTTGGCGCTCCTGAAATTCATCATGATCAGATGAAGAGGGTTTTGTTCCTTCCTCATGTTTCTCGCATTTTTTGTTTGTGATGGCAGCCATTCCAGTTTCCTGTTCATTTTCAGGCAAGTCTTTTTCAATGTCAACAGCATCTGATCCATGATCCTCGGCGTCAACAGCATCAGACCCATTACCTTCAATATCGACTGCATCAGATCCATCATCATCTTGATTCTCATCCATTCCATTCTGCAGAGGCCTGTCATGTTCTGCTTGCCACGGTACGGATGAAGTCAAAAGTCCTGGTTCAGATGTCGGCATATCCTGCTTTGTCTCTTTGTCATCGTCGCTTGTCATTATATCTACATCCTCATCAGACCCTTCCTTGCTGTTGGAAGAAGCATCACTTTCACTATCACTGCTACTACCACTCCCACTTGCTGCCGGGCTTGCACTCCTGCTTCTGCTCCTGCTGTGGCTTCCACTGTCACTCCACTGTCACTGTCACTGTCACTATCACTGCCACTGTCACTATCACTATTTGCTGGCCCCTCACTATTGTCAGAAGCTTTTCTCTCGCCACCCAAATCAGGTGAATATTGTTGGATGTCAATCTGTTCCAAAGAATTTGATTCTTCCGTAAGTTTAGAGTCTACATGGGTCTGTTCCTCCATGACATTATGAGCAACTTTCTCCATCGATAATGATGCAGGAGCTGGTGTCTGGTCTTGGTTTTCATCAGGAGTTGGAGCCTTTTGACGATTATCTTCAGGTGAACTGCAAAAATATAGACAAACAAGATGAAGGCTGTGTATACTACAATATGTAATACATAGATAAGCTTTTAATATAAGCAAGAAACTAAAAACCAAGAATGAGGTTCCCAGGGTTCTTGATAAGTAGAAGAGGCACCAACCAATTTTTAATGTACCCATCTTTACTTACAACCATATAAAATGATCATTAAACAGAAACTAACAAGAAGATTACCAATAAGAAGAGCAACATTTAGTTCCATACAATTAAGAAAAAGATTTATCGCATGATATTCCAAAACAAGTTTATGGCATGAAAATCTAACAAAGAAAATAAATTGGTTAATCTTGGATATTATAAAAACATGAGATTCTCCGAGTCAACTAAATGATAATTTCTCTAAAATGCGGTACCTTTTCTAGCAGATCACAGCTATCTATATATGGGGCAAAGCCTAGTTTAAGTTATTTTCCCATTGAAATCTTGCACTGAGTCATATGATGAGAATAAGAAATCATGAAATATAGAGGTGAAAATGAAATGACAAGAATACAACTCAACTACAACAGTTCAAATCAACCCCACTGGAAATGAAAATGACAGGTACCTTCCACTTTCAGACGAAGATTTCTTGATGCTTTCCAACTCCACTCCTGGTTTCAAGAAATATCTTCCTGGAGCGTGGAAAGTTGCAATCTAATGCGCAAAATTAAAGGAAGCCATAAGCTTACATGTTATTCTTGAAAATACTTTGCATCAAGGATCCATCACTTACTTTTTTTATAATGGGCTCAATCTTTTGTGCAGAGTTTGGAATTATATCACCAACATCTTTCTCCAAGGCCTGTCAACATTTCAGAGAGAAAGGCTAAGAGATAAAATGATAAAAAAACTAAAGTAACAACCTGAAGCCAATCACATGCCTTAATAGCAAAAGAGGGGCTAAAAAAAATAAAGTAACAGCCTGAAGCCAAAACACATGTCCTAATAAAAAAGAGGGACAATTAATTTAACATATTCACTCAACCCTATCCCTTGCCTTTAAGCTCATCCCCTTGGGGTTCTCCTTCAGTAGATTGATCAGAAGACTCTGCAAGCCTGTTGGCTTAGGTCCAGAATTTCCCCTGCGTTCTTGCATCTCACGTACTACACTAGTAGCCCTGGTTAGTATTTCTTTCTCAGAGCTGGAAATATTTTCTTTGCTTTTCACCTGGGGAGGAATAACATCCTCACTACTTGTATGAACCTTGGTGGTATTTCCAATTCCAATTGGGGAAGCTGCAGCTCCAGAGCGCTCAGGTGGAGATGGTAAAGGTGAAGATGAGCGTCTTCCCTTTGCAGTAGCAGCTGAAATTAATCCAGGTTTATAGCCAGGTTTTGGAGGGCCTCCAACTGCAGCTGGTGCATACATACATTGCAATAACACTTGTCAAGAAACGTAAACAGAAGAGAAAGGAACGGCCAAACTGAAACTAATTAAAGTATAATCTCAATAACTCCCACAGATTATTAATTTTGGAGAGACCATGCAAAAGAAACAAAAAAAGAAAAAGGTACTTTTCATATTCAGTTAATTAAATGAAATGCAAATGATTTACCTTGAGGTGTGTCAACTTTATGCTTCTTAGAAGCAATCTCCTTCTTTTTAAAATGGGACTTCCATGGACTAGCTGTAAACACAAGAGGCATAAGAAAGTGAACATCCATGCTTTAAAAATTGACGTCTTTTAATCTTGAATGTTCTCTGCCAACAATTACTTTCGTGAAAACATTTTCAGAAGAATCTTTCCTCTATTATCTAAAGTATTTCATTTTGAAGAAGTCATGTTTCCCTAAAGAAATTAGGCCCAAGGCTAACATACACATATAGAAGAATCATCAAAAGAAAAAGGTAAATATATGATTGAAGAAGCACCTTCAAGATATTATTTCTATAACACATGGTTCATTTGGTACCACAAAAAGAAAAGGGTAAATTATATTTAGTTAAACTTAGATTTTGTTAAGGTTCAATTTGCTACCTGAACTTTTTTACAACACCATTTTAAAACTTTTTTAAGGGTTAAGATTCAAAATATGGAACCTATTAAAAATTTTTGGGGTTATGGTTCAAATTGGTACCTGTTCATGTACCAATTGGAACCTTAACCCTTCAAATTTTAACGGAGTTAGAGTTTGGGGTAACTTGTATAACACAATCCATGTTCAAGTACTTAATTGGATCAAAAAGAAATCAGGCGCCAAATAGAACTTTGAATCCAAGTTCAAGTACCAAAATATTTACCCAAAAGAAAATTTCATGAATATACATTCTAAGAAAATTTGCAAGGGAATAGATCTTAAGCAGACCTAAGTCCAATCACACCGCTGTTGTGATGCTTATTACATTGGTGGCATTCTATATGTCAGAAAAGACAAAAATATACAGCGTATGGAGGAAGAGAGGGGGTTGAGATGCATACACAATATCACAGAGAAAAACTTACCCTCAGCAGCAACTAATTGCTTGATTTGATTCTTCATAGATGGGTTTCCATGGTCTAATATAATGGCTCTATCATCAACACCAAAAGGAAAAGATGAAAACAATAAACTTAGCCCTCCTACCAAAAGCGACTAACAATCATAAGAGTGTAGCATCATAAAATATTTACAACAAATCAATAAAAAGAACCACATAAAAGATAAATTGAAAGGACAGAGTTCCTTCATCACTTCATGAAACATAATCAAGAAGAAGAATCCAAATTTCTAATACAAACTAAGAAATGGTAAATTTCAATATAACAAAGAGTCTCTTATTAGAAGGATTTATAATATTGTTTGACTTGTCTCTGTAATATGGAACATTATGCACATCT
This sequence comes from Hibiscus mutabilis, assembly GCA_019671005.1. Taxonomy (NCBI): domain Eukaryota; kingdom Viridiplantae; phylum Streptophyta; class Magnoliopsida; order Malvales; family Malvaceae; genus Hibiscus; species Hibiscus mutabilis. The sequence goes on from JAGYYJ010002561.1 coordinate 4,117, forward strand.
TTCTGAGTGTTCTTTTTCAGCTAGCATCCATTCTGAATCTTAAAAAAGCGCCTAAACATAGAAATACTGTGAAAGATAGAATGGTGCAGTTTTAGCAATTCTGGTTTCAAAATAAGCAGCGTGAGAAGAATTATATATATGCTACTATTACAAAAATAATTGGGTATGACAGAAACAATAGTTTACAAGAAAATTTCAAAAATCAGATGGCTGTTCGTACCAAACTTATTGATATTGACTTGAGATTGATGGATGGATTAAGACTATTATTTTTATAACTGAAACATGGAAGGCAAACTTCAATGTGAGAAGCATCTAATGTAATGGAAGATCTCAGAGACTATAATGATTTAAACAATTATGATGGGTCTCTATCTGAGAAAAGATGAGGATAGAGGAGTTCTGAAGAATTCTCTCCAGGAATTGGCAGCCTACACTCCACTGCATTCACTATAACATAAAAGGGCCCCATAGATTGCATGTATGCATAACAATAACCTCATTACTGTTTCTTCAGGTTCTCACAAAGCTGTCAGCATTTGAAGGAGAGAGAGATCTTGCAGTGCTAAAAAGGCCCGTTCAGTAGATTATCAATTTTCAGCCAAATTTCATTAATAAACATGGATGCAGAGAAATTAATGTGCAGAGTTTTGAACTATTTTAGGAGGTTTCCACAAAAGGGGCTGTATTATTTACCAAAAAAAAAACAGCTAAATAAACTAGCTAAAGAGTAATGAAGGCTCCAGATGCAGAACATGTAAACCAGTTAGACACTTTTAATTAAACAAGAACGACAAAAGCAATTAATGTAGTGAATTAACCAGAAAACGAAATGTCAAGTTGTGTCTTTTTACATATTGTGTATTACTAACATCATGTTATATGCTAAGAGAGCATCTACTTTTATAAACAATCATAGTGGAATATGTATCTAGATCTGAATCATCTTAAGTGGACATAAACAACAAAGTAAATTAGAGAAAGAGGAAGCAGATATGCATGCTTAGGCAGACAATGAAAATGAAAAGACCATCCAGATAACATACTTGCGTGATTTATGCATGCGCTCAGCTTCCTCTGACATCATCTTAACTTGATTCGTGGTTGATTCATCCAAGACACGTTGAACATTCAATTTGCGCCATGCACACCCAGATTCAACAAGTAAACCATTTCCATCTTCACCCATTTGACGTTCTTCATATATATCACACAGATCACCAAATTCCCGTGACCACGTAAACCTAAACTCCTTACCACCAACATCAATGACCTACAATCAATTAAGCCCACGTTTTTTAATAAATTAACAGGTCAGACAGACAAAAATGTAAGTTTAAATGAAAAGAGTCAAACACTGAAAAGAAACTTGAAACTTCTGTCTCCAAAAGTCTCAACAAATAATGGAAACAATCATTAGTTCAGAATAAGAATATAACATCAAATCAGGATTTTTAGTGTAGCAACATCTCAAAAAAAGAACAAAACTCTCAGGCCCTAAAACAGTTTTCCTTTTGTCCAAGTCATTAACTATTTATCATACCAAGAATAGAACATCAAATCAAGATTTTTTGCAAAACATCTCAAAGAAAATTAACAAAACTCTGAGGCTTTAAACAATTTTCTGTAGTCCAAGTCATTAACTAACTATCATGACAGAAAGGTCATTAATCAATCATGAGAATTTGCTGCATATTTTAAAACCACCCAAAACAAGTAGAAACCACTGATGCATACTATAAAAATACTGAGCGATGAAGGTGCCTCAGAAAACATAATGAATGAAAATCAAATTTAATCCATCCTGCAGTAAATTTTTGTGCCAATGATACGAAGGATTTATTTACCGTCAAATTGTAACATCAAACCTGCCATGTAAATAATACAACCTTTCGTTTATACACAAGAAGTACCAACATTGGCAGATAGAGATAGCCCTATCATTTTAAACAAGTTGGCCAGGTTAGCTTGCTTTTACTGCGAATGCATTTTTTTAGAGGTTTTGGTCTGTGAACAATCCTGCACTGAACTTCCATGTTTTATAACTGCTCCTACCTAAAGTGACCCATATTGCATCTTGTAAGCAAAGTTGAAAACCAATATCGTATTCGAAGTAAGAACCAAGTTCAGAAATGAAAAGCTAAACAATCATATACTAAAAATTAACAAAAACGGAAGTCTATTAAGATTGAATATATACACATTTGAGGGGGGAAATATACGATACAGTGAACTCAAGACATTGTAGGCATTACACAAACCAAATAGATCCAACTCCCCCATAGCCTACTAGAAGTCCAGAATCATAAAAAAAATACTATATACTCAGATATAACATAACAAGCACACTCAGCACAATCACACAAGCTACCTAAAACATCTTTCAGTAAACCACCAAAATGAATCTATATAAAATAACAGAATGTGATTTACAATCACCATATCAAAAATCACAACCTACAGCATAAAGTCACCCAATTTGAAGCTTAAACTAGGTTGAAAATCCTATCAAGCAACTAACACTTCCAGAATCAGTAGGAAACTAACTTTAAAACATGACCGCACAAAGTTGACATAGTTACACCTAAACCAAAATTCAGAGGACCAAAAGATAGCTAGTAAAAAAATAACCCTAAAAAGCAAAAATCAGAAACTAAAATTCCACAAAATTAGAACAAGCATTGTAAACATTTCAAAAATACCAAAATTTAAGCTAAACCAAGACAAATTTTGATCAAGCAGCATAATTTTATCCCCCTAGATCATCGAAAATTAATACAGTTTAAGAAAAAAGATTAGGCTTAATCCAGATAAACTCAAATCAAGTAGCATAATTATCCCACTACTTTCATCTCTAAAATATTTCCAAATTCGAGGACAGAGGACACAATTCGAAATAAATAGCAACATTTAAAAAAAAATTGAGTAACCCCAACTGAATTCTTGTTTGAAAACTCACATTCCCAGTAGGGTGAGTCGGAATTGAATCAAATTTAATCCTGGCCGTCTCTCCTTGAGCCTCGAGCCGTCTGATCTCCTCCACCAAATCTGGCGCCAACCTTATAATCATGGCGAAAGCCAACGGATTGTTCCCAGAAACAAGCGAAAAGCTCTCTTCGACAGACGGTGCTGGTCCTGAACCGCCCCCAATAGCGGGGCGGTTACGAGGGGCGGAGCCAATGGAAAGCCTGCCTGATTGGGTGGCGGAAGAAGGGCGGTGTGACGGCGGAGGGAATGAAGCACGGTTCCGAGGGCCTCCGCCACCACGTCCGCGGCCGAGTTTCGAGGAGCTTCCGTACATTGTTTTTGCGGGAGGGATTTACTAGATTTGTTCCGCTTAAGTTATTGTGACATGAAAATCTTATGTGCATACGTAAATTTACACGTATGTCTGTAGGAATAAAAATAGAAAGAATGGCGGCGCGTGAACGTTTCTAGCGGAGGAAGGGAAAGATCGATATAGAGGAATATGATAGCCGAAAAGAGTGCTGCGACTGCGAGAGACGACCTTAGGTAGGGGTTTGATTCTATTTTGGTTCCGGAAGAATTATTAGATCGATAAACAGGAATACGATAGCCGAAAGATTTTTTTTTTTTTACTAATAATTATTAGACGATTTTATTGACTAAAACTATGAATAAGAGTTGAATTTATCTATTTTTTTATTTTGCGCGTGTATTTTTTTTTTAACTGGCTAGTCTGTAAAATGGAAAATCCACGACAAGCTCCCTAAGGTAAGGCGTAGCAATTTTTTTTTATCACTATCATATAATTTTGATTACATAATTCTAAAAATATTTTAAAGTTAATTACATACTCGCAACCTTTTTTTAACGTAGTTGGTTTTATTGATAATAAAAGATGTACGGATAAATTCAAAACAAAACAACAAGAAAACAACCTTAATCGTTTCCAAAACAAGAAAACCAGAAATACTAAAACTAACCATCTCAAACTGAGAGAAGAAACCTGGGACAGACAAACATCAAACAGAATCCAGCTTCGACCTGTCCAGATTTGCAGCCAAAGTAGCATTTGCGGGAGCTTCTTCACTCCAGTAACATGGTTCCTGTTGGGTGCGAAAATCTCTAGCAAGAACATGCGCTGCATTGTTGGCATCCCTTCGGACAAAAGTGAAAGAAATGTCATCAAAATCCCTAACAGCTGTGCAAATATCATGAATGATGAGAACAATGATCGATCTATCTAACGATCCTTCATTTATCTTCTTGATCACCGTTAGTGAATTGCCTTCAATAATCACCCTCCTGAACCCAACTTTTTTGCATATCGAACTGCATGTAAGCATGCTAAAGATTCAGCCATAAGTGCATCCATCACGTTACTATGTGGAACCGCACAGGAAGCCATTATGTCTCCAGAGCTGTCTCTCCCTATTACCCCTGACGTTGCACGCTTGCACTGTGAACTAAAGGCTGCATTGAAGTTAAACTTGAAGACATTTTCTGGAGAAGCCTGCCAAGAAACTGTGTGGAGAATGGGATTGACCCTCTCATTATTAGTAATAGAACCACACTCCACAAGAAACGTCCGGATAAAAGCTACGCTGTCCGTCACCAAAGGCACTATGTTTTCATGGACTACCTTATTTTGGGTAAACTAGACAGTCCAGTAAATCACCATGAGACACATCTTGTGACTCTCGTTGAGGCTACAAAAAAAAGAGTAGCAAACCATTCGAACCAGCTGACCATAGCAACATTTTGTGGGATGGGCACATCCTAGGTATTGTGCAATTGGGATGCAAAAGAACAGTCTCTCATCAAGTGCTCCACTGTCTCACTCGAGGATTGACAAAAAGGGCAAGCATTATTAACGTTGAGTCTCCTGGCCTGCAAGTTTGCAAAAGTCGGGATATAATTATTAGCGATCCTCCACATCGTTATTTTGACCTTCGGTGGTAGATTCACAGCCCACATTTGACTATAAAACCCGACCAACAAGATTGGATAACTCATCTGGATTATCGTCCCTCAACAACTTATAGCCACTCTTAGCTGAATAAGCTTCAGTATGGTCACATCTCCAAATTATGTCATCTTGTAACTCTGAATATGACAAAGGGGTGCAACAAATGCGATCCCTGTCCTCTGCATCAAACAATCTATCAATAATATTATGCTTTTATGTACGTGAATCTCCATCTATAAGGTTAGAGACCATGATAAACTGGATGTTGATACTCTGTCTCTTGACCCTACCATCACCTGAACCAAGAAGTCATGGATCATTCCATATGTTTACTTGCCTTCCCCGCCCAATTCGTCAGTCATAGCCTTTTTCAATTAAAGATCGAACACTCCAAATGCTTCTCTAAACATAGGATGGCCGAGAACCCAATTCAGCAGACAAGAAATCATCATTTGGATGATATTTGGCCTGCATGACTTGAGCTAAAAAACAGTGTGGTTGAGTGATTAATTGCCAACATTGCTTAGCCAAAAGAGCCACATTAAATTGACATAGGTCTCGGAAACCAAGGTCCCCTTCTATTTTGTGTTTGGTGAGCTGACTCCATGTACACCAATAAATGCCCCGACGAGTTCCATTGTTTCTCAATCAAAAATTAGCCAGGATTTGTTCAAGGGATCGACACGAGTAAATGTGTTTAAACGTACTCAATTTTATATATTTTTTAAAATATTATAATAATATTAATACCAATTAAATTAAAGAAAATTATTTGATACATAAACTATTTGAAATTATATTGCACAACCTTTATTATTTAAATGTTACTTGTTATGTTTAGGGTTTAGGTTTAGAGTTTTAGAGTTTCATAAGTATTCTTTAAAGTATTAGAGATTTAAAAATTATATAATTTAAAGTTTACACAATATATATATCAAATAATTTCTCTTTAAGATAAATGTTCAATGAATACAAATTTTAAAATAACTATATAATCTAATAATTTTAATGATATTCGAGTTGCATGATTAAATTTCTAACATTTTCCTTGTTTGATTCTTTTTTTTAAATATTCTAGTGTGATTATCTTTTTTTTAATATTCTAGTGTGATTAAATGGTAGTAGTATATGTTAATTACTCTTAGCCATTTAAAAATACACATATTGTGCAGATAAGCTGCTCGAACTGAGTCTCTTATGAATAACAACGCTCTCTTTTCCACTAGCACTGTTCGATGGGTTTGATTCTACTTTTTTTCTTTTTTAAGTGATTAGTTTATGCACTATAATTATGATTGTAGCAGTTGTCTAATTAATCTATTATATTGTTTTGTAGATTCTTATCGTAATTTTGAATTTAATAAAACTAACTATTGTTCTTGATTATAATATATTAAAGCATAGAAATAATTTTATATAGTGATATAATTAAATTTAATAACTTTCAAAAAAATTTGTTGGCTCTATTAAAAAGAAAATTGTTGGCCTCCTGGTTCTAAAGTTTAGTCCTAACTAGTCCGGACGGACTCGCGTCGTTTAAGGCTTTTGATGGGTCATAGGTGAGCCTCCCAATGAGAATTTTCTGCATACACAAGATCTCAAACTCGAAATTTATTTAAGCGATACTAAACTATTTATCACTTTGACAAATCTCATTGGTAAATAACTTTTAATTTAATAAGATTAAAAAGACTCATATTCAACGTTGATTATTTGTTATATAGCATATTTTGCCCCTAGGAGACACGAGTTCAAATCTCTTTGTCTACATGGTGTTAGCCCACTGTCAAGTGGTTAAGAATATCTATGAACATATACTATCTTGTTATCACCTTTAGACTATTCAAAAAAATAATACTATTATACTAACTGTAAATTAACAGATAGTCACGATTTGATATCTCATTACTGATAAGATTAATATTTAAAAAAATAGTTCCAAATAAAATTATGAATACAAATCATATGTACTTGTCTCTACTTATGCCTCCACATTAAAAAATGTGTAGGGTTAGTATTTATAATTGGGGTTTAAAGAATTGGGGGTATGTTGTATTTTTATGATTTAAGATTTAGAATTTAGGGTTAGAGCTTAGAATTTAATTTTTTAGTATTAAATATAGAATTGAGGATTTTTTTTCTAAAATTATCACAGTTATTTAAAAAAATAGAATTCATTTTACTAATAAGGTGATATATTATGATTTATTGTGTATAATATACATCTTCAATATATTAATCTTAATTAAAAAAATTGTTCACTGTTTTGCCACTTTCTAATGCTTTTACTGCTTCCATACAATACAAGCCTGCTTGGTTGTTTATATTTGCTGCCACTTTCAAAACCTTGTGCCGTCGTTTACAGTTGTTGCTTTTCATTAAAGCCTTTCTCTCTTCTTTTTAGCTTTATGGAACCTCCTTGTGTTTAGGTAAGCCTGGTCGCCGGTATAGCATGAAGAAGTATCCATAATTTGGCCAGTTTATTCACTTCATATTCTTGACATGTATTTGAAGTATATTCATTTCATGCATGCATTGTTATATGTGTGATTGATAATGTTCTCTGTAGATGTAGGATTTCAAGCCACAATTACAGAAGCTTCTCCTTCCCTGAGTCGCGGTGCAATTTACTTGGAAAGTTATATTATTCCTCTTCTTTGTTTTTATTAAAATATTTTTGTTCGACACTAGTATTTAATGCATATTTATGATCGGATGCCGACTTCGATTCGCCATAGAATCCTATATAAATAGCTTCCCAAGGTACATGTCCTCGCCCGTCGCCACGCCAAGTACTTGTTTCTTGCCTCACCACGCCAGGTACTCGTCTTTTCGTCAAGTCAGCAGCCAATGTCCCTTGCCACTAATGTCTAATGGCATCATCTGTACCGGTCCTACTGATCAACTCTGATGATGTTGCTGCTATCTCTACTGTTGCTCTAACTCAACCCGTTCAACAGATAATGATGGCCTCTGTCAACGTCGCCATCGGCCCCCTTCGTAGCTGCCTCCCCAGCCGCTTACAAAGCATTTGAGCTTTTTCATACTTGTTAATTCTTAAGCGAATAATAGTCATACTCGCATTCTTAGTCTGCGAGACCATCTGCACAGTGCAAAAGAAAAAGACGCAAGAGTTCCGCATGCATACTAGTGGACAGGGACGGACCTAGGGGTACTGGGGACAGCCGCACCCTCTAAAAATTTTAAGTTTTTCTATATTTTATATATTTCTTTTGTATTTTTTTATTAATAATCTACTTCTGCACCCCTAAACTCTTGTAATTTTGAACCCCTGCATTTCTAATATAGCTTCCTGATAGTTTGCACCCCTTATATGAAATCCTAGGTCTGTCCCTACTAGTGGAGAATAATCTCTAATGTATGTTGTTTCAACGCTTCATTATTTATAATGTATATGTGGATGTGTCTGATTCATATTCAAAGATAGGTATTAAATACGATCTTTTAAGAATATTTTACGAGACCTGTGGCGGATGCATGCAGCTCCCTAGAAGAATAGCTACATCCTATTTTTTTGGAAACAAGATTAAGTTGGTGTGAATTTTTTTCTTAAATTATTTTTAATTTATTGTGTAAAGGTAAAATAAAATTGTATACCCATTTAAAAAAATATTTTAAACCTTTATTCTTTAATTTCTAGATTCGCTATTGTCTGAGGGCAAGTAACGTAGTGGATGACTGATACAAGAATGTAAAGCTCACTTTATGGCTTGATCTTTAGTAGCACTAAACTGTTTAAATGAGTTCTTGTTTGCATTTATTCTCAAGTGATTGTCACTGAACACAGTTTTTCTTGATGTATATGTCCAAGAATGAATTTAGAATTTTATATCAGAGGTCGAATTTCAAGAAAGTTATATTAAAATTTTGATATTTGATTATGTTAGTGAAAAAACTTTCATTAACAATATATCAAATAATGACCCTAAAATAATTTTTATGAAAATTTTCAAATAATTATCGATACAAATTGAATGCCAGATGTAAGTTTTGAGTTCACAACCAATGCTCTCTTTAGCTTCTATCTTTAATCTAATTTAGTTCTTTTCGGATAAGACTAATGTCGGATACGAACATAGAAATGTACAACAAGGAACTAGATAGTAATGTGTAGTCGATGTATATGCAAAATGCTGAATCACGACTGCAAAATTAATGTTCCGTTGACGCGTACTACATTAATTGCTGGGGGTGAACCAAGTAGGAAAAAAAAGTCGTCGCTTACTCTTCAATTTTGGTGGCCCAAAAAATACAAAATCCCATGTTAAGGAACCCCCAAGGAAGGAGGGGGGACTCGGATAACAAAGTTTCATATTCACCTATAATTTCGATATCGTGTTTTATATATTTTATAACATTTTTATCAATATTAATTCTAATCGTAATCTTACTTAAAGAATTTTGTTTGCAAAAAAATATTACGGGAAGCCTTGCAATTGCACCTGTGGGTAGCCTAGATAGATGACATTGTTAAACCAAACAGGTGGTCCCAATATTTATTATCAACGCATTATAAACTTTACTATAGTGGGTGGTCTATACGGGCATAAATAGAGATATCAATATTTGATGATTTAAATAATTATTCATAAGCACCGACAAATGTATTGAAAATCAACACCAAAAAAGTAATAGAATAACGGAATCAAAACCCTAAAAGCCAGAGATAAATGTACTAAACCAGATTGTTTGAATCTAGTGTCTATAGGCAAATTACGCTACAAATGTGGTACTCCAAGGATCCTATTTTATATGTATAGTTCAAAGTTTGTTTAGATCTCTAAACACAAACACTTTGGATATTGGGTTTTCCATATCATTTTCCCACTCCCATCAGGTTCACTAAAAAATGTCAAAATTTTCCCATCGTGAATGGCATGTTAACTAATAAGAAAAAAACTTAAAACAAGTTGCATTTAAGAACCCTATACACCAATGTTGGAATTTTTTACTAAATTAAAGACATGATCGATCAATCAAGGTTACCTAGACAAAATTGAACCAACCAACTAAATTTATGTTGACGTTTTCTTTTTAATATAAGGACGGATCAAAATCGAACGTTACGAGGATCAAATTATTGAACTTTAAAAATACAAGTACATATTAAATATTTAAACTCTAAATTTTGAATAAGACCTTTATTTAAATTTATAGAGGCATGAATTGTCATTAGACTAAAGAATTGAGAACGATATGCCTTCCCACCTCTACTCTAGCTCCGTCCCTACTTCAAGACATTAATTTAATATATGAATGCATAATTCCGACCAAATGAACCAAATAAATAATATTATATTAATAATGATGTAACAAATAATCTTATATTTCAATAATTCTATTTTCAAAATAATTATATAAATCAATCGACACTTTGAAACTAATTAGATCAAGTATCAAACACTTGCAACAATCATACCATAGAAGAGAAGAAAACGAGAACTCACTATCTCTATACTGCTGCAATACCAAATTTTCTAATGTTAAAAATACATACATCTATTACTCGGTTGAATATCTGAATACTCCTAATATTTCTTTTCTTTTCTTTTCAATCTCTAATGAAACTTGAACCTGGAGTGTAAATAGCAAGATCAGGCCAGCCATTGCTACCGCCAGTCCAACAACTTGTATCCCCACCACCACTACCTCCTCCTCCTCCCCCTCCTCCCCGTATACCTAAATATCTCTCTCCAGCATCTTTGCTGCTATTATTGCTATTCCCCACCCTCGGATCCCGATCCGAACCCGTACCCACTCCACGACCCGAATCCATTTTCACTCCAAAATTATCCACGAGTGCTGTTTCCGAACCCGACCTATTTGAATTCAACCCGTTTAGCAGGTTCCCAAACTGACCACTCGATGCCAGCAGCGAGCTAAAGCTCCCACCGTTATCCATCACATTCCTTTCTTGATAATCGAGCGACGATACATACATCCGGGTCTGGTCGGCATCTGGAACCGAATTCTGAAACGACGAGCTCAGATGAACCTGTTGGGGAATCGTCGACGATGTAGGCGGCGGCGGCGGAGAGGGGTCAGGGAGTTTTTGGTTTGGAGTCGGTTCAGTAGCAGGGTTGGGCTGGCGTTTGGGTTGGTTGCTATTGTTTGAGGAGGAGCGTTTGGTTTTCTTGCGGGTACCGCCACCGACGGGGATGTTACGGAGGGCGACGCCTTTGGTCCAGTAACGCCGGCAATTCTTGCAGAAATGGCGGGGCTGAGACAAGTTGTAGTAACAGAATTTAGTGTTGGCAGAGTTACAGCGTGGGCATTTTAGCTGCTCATGCTCTGGAAAAAACGGTGCTTTCATTTGTTGAAAACCCGTCAGCTCTTCCATTTCAATTAATCCCTATGACCTCAAAAAAGAGTTTTAAAAAAATACCGTGAGGAAGACAATCAATCAAACATTGGAAGCCTTTAACAAAAAGCAAAACTTATTCAGCTTCCTATCCATCAAAACTGCAGAACAATCAACGACCTAATTTCTCAGACTTGGGTCTTGTTTTTCACAACATATATGGCTTGAAACACTTGTTTTTTCAATATTGAAAACTGCAGAAAGAAAGAAGAGATTTTGGTGTTGTAGACAAATCCTTGAAGTGTTTGATAAAATGTGCGTTCACAGCGTGAGAGCGACCACTTTCAAATAGAGAATTGTCTTTCTCTCTCTCCGGGTGTGTTGAGTTTTGGGATTGGTTCAAGAAACCTCTTTTCTTTTGGACTGATATCGTAATTAATTAAAAAGCAATCCCAAAGTTTTGATTAAAAAATGTTTTTGAACAGCACCCTTAAATATTCTTTTGCCCAGATCCTCTTGGGAATATTGCTAGTGTTCTTGTTTTATACTGGTATTCGTTGACTCTTTTATTTTAATTTTTTTATAAATATTTTAATATTTTATGGGTTGGAAAATAGCACGTGTCAATACAATTACTGGGCATTTTAAGGCAAATATTGCCTTTTGGTTTAATAAATAGGGATACAAGGCACGTTGCCCTATAATTGGGGATCTACAGCAAAAATTGCAGTGACTTGAATACGCCACCAGCATGTGGCGTCTTTTTGATTTTTTAATAATTTAAATTTCAATGAAGACGCCACCAGGTGGCGTCTTAAGCCAAATTACGAAAATTGAGCCGCGAATCAACAGCTGCACTGAAAAGAGTGGTCAGTCGTGTCAGCCAAATAAAGCTGGCTCGACAAGACGCCACGAGCAGATGACGTGCAGGTCTGACAGATTCTTCTTGGGATGCCATCTGCAGGTGGCGACTTGAAGCTTGGACGCCATCTGCAGGTGGCGACTTGAAGCTTGGACGCCATCTGCAGGTGGCGTCAGGATGTTGATATATATACAGCACCTGCCCGGGAATTTTTGTTTTTTTTGTTGTTCATTTCAAAAAAAATCAGTTTTAAGGAGTTTTTGGTAAATTAAGAGAGTAAGTGGTGTGATCGAATATCACGATAGATTGTGACACCGAAAACGTTTATGGTCGTTGGGGCGAAATAGTTGATGATTTCAGCGAGGACGACGAAAATATTATATCAGTGGCAGAAGATGATGATGTCAATTTGCTTGATGCTGATGATGTTGTTAGGACCGCTGCTGCTCAGGGCCATGATCTTGATGTTGAGGAAGATGTTTGGGAAGTAACGTCTGCTAGATATAGATTGGCTGATGAGCCGTCGGTTTGGGGTTATGTTCAACCGGAGCCAATCTTACAGCGTACGTGCCTCCAGTCCACATGTATGAGGTAGACTATGCTGTAATGCGGGATCAAGAATATGAGGCACGTGTATTTTGTCATTTTTCAGCCTCAGCTTCAAACGACGGGGAGTTGAAACTCAGAGGTCAATTCAATACAAAGAAAGATGCTTAGCAATAAATGAGTACTGCGTCAGACGTCATATGCAATATTGCGTTTCTGAATCTGATAGCGGAACGTATTGTGTAAGGTGCGTGAATTGGAGAAGCAAATGTAACTGGAGGATAAGAGTTTTGTATATGAAAACGAAAGAAGATGTGGGAGGTCAGAAGGTTCATTGATCAACATTTATGTACCATGACTTCAATCTCACATGACCACATAAACCTGGACTCCGATTTGATATGCGCTTACACAAAGTTGTTGGTTGAGAAGAATCAGAGGATCGACATTGCAGTGTTGGTAGTATCGATTTGTGCACAGCTTAGATACATCTCATCTTACTATAAGGCGTGGATGGCGAAGTAAAAGGCGATGACGTTAGTTTACGACAATTGGGATAAATCATATAATGAGCTACCAGCTCTATTACGAGCAATGGAAGTATTTATCCCCAGAACTGTAGTGGAGTACGAAATGTTGTTGGCGGTAACACTACAAGGTGAAGTAATTCCCGGAAAAATAATATTCAGTAAGTTATTCTGGGCATTCCAGTCGTGCATCGAAGGATTCGCATTTTGCAAACGTATGATTCAAATTGATGGTACATGGTTGTACGGGAAATACGGACAAATATTGCTTATTGATGTGGCGCAAGACGGAGACAATAATATATTTCCAATAGCCTTTGCCATAGTTGAGAAGAAAAATGCCGAGGGATGGGAATTTTTTTTGAATAATTTACTCTGACACATAATCAAAGATGACGGGATTTGTGTGATTTCTGATAGATGGACTGCTCTCTTATCAGTAATCGATAGAGTCGAAAGTTTACGGAGACCACCACATGCGTATCAAGCCTATTGTATACGACATATTGCTGCCAATGCAAAGGCTCAGTTTCGAAACAATCAGATTCGTCATGAAATTTTAAGCGCAGGTAAGTTGTAATTTGTTATTGTCTAAATTATTGATTTATTTATGTATGATATTTGTCTTGCGTTTACTAACTAACGTTTTTACGAGTAGGGTATGAAATGGTTCGGCCAAGGTTCGATGCGAAGTTTAGGCGTTTTATAAGGCATGAACAATGTGTACATGATTTTGTTGCTGATATTCCCAGGGAACGATGGTCACAGGCCAATGATGAAGGTCGACGTTACGGGCATATAACTACTAACCTTGCCGAGGCTATCAACTCTGTGTTGAAAGGGACGCGCCATCTACCAATTGCCAGTATTGTTTGGGAGACGTACTTTAGACTGGGCAAAGTATGGTGCGACAAAAGGAATGATGTCAACTCTCAAATATATAGGGGACAACAGTGATCTGAAACTCTCCAAATGAGTATGGGGAAACTTTAAGAAGACGTAACCGCCATGAAAGTGGATTCTTTCGACACCAACAATGCTGAATTTAATGTCTAAGCCTTGGTACGCCCGAACGAGCACAAATTGTTCCGAGTAAACTTGCATGTGAACTAGTGTGACTGTGGCTATTTTCAGGCATATAGATACTCGTGCGCTCACGCAATCGCCGCATGCATGCATGTCCGTATAGACCCATATACATTGGTGGACGATTGGTTTAGGTTGGAAACAATGGCAAATATCTACAGGCTTATGTTTAGGACGATTCCAAATCAGGAATATTGGTCAACATATCCAATATACGAAGAATGGTTATCAAATCCCAGTCTTCGAAGAAAGCTAAAGGGTCGACTGACTTCCTCCCGCATTCATACTTGTATGGATGATCCAGATAATCGAGAGGGAGTTCAAACTAGGCATTATGGACTTTGCCGAGCGGCCAGTCACACGAAAGATAAATGTCCAAATCGTCTTAACTATCGTGTCGGGTCGTCACAACAATTTTGAATGAGTTTGTAAACTTTCATTAATGAAGTAGCAGAATATTTTTAAATTAAGTATAAAACAAAATAAATTCAAATTAGAAAAAGTTTAAACAACTTTAATATAAATCGCAAATATAAAAAGTTCAAATATGACAAATATTAACAACTGCAATCGTTCCAAATAAAAGTTTAAACATTAATATAAAAATTCCAAATAGAAAAAAATATCGTATCTTCTCCTCATCCTCAGCAGCTCTTGTCTATGCAGGGAAGATGTCTAGTCGTACCGTCATGGGGGTTGAGCCATCATCCGTGGCGATTGGTGGTCCTCCAAATCCTACTCGTCTTCGCCTGGATGGTCATTCAAAATCCGCATAGAAGGTGGTGTCGCGTACATATCTTCAGCACATAACAAAGTGGAAAAGGACAGAGTATGCAAGTATGAAGGTGGTTGTTGAAACGCACTCACTCCGGATAATCCAATATCAGTATGCTACGAATGAAACATCTGGGATCTTTGTAGTGCTCTATCCCATGGATCATCATAATCGTATGTTCCACCTACATACCCTGAGGGTACACCCGAACTCTATGATGACCACTCTGCATGATTAATTGGTGGTGGCTGTAGGTCCTCCATATGCGCAGACGAACCAGCTTCATACTGATATGAACACTTATGCTCTGTATGTCTTCTATGACTCATTTCTATGGGTGCCAGGAATAGTTTTCCGTTGTTATAAAACCATACTATGTAAGCCGAATGGTCACGAAAATTATCTTCTTGGAGTGGAGTCACATTAGAGGGCACATATAAGTTATGGTTGTTCCAACGAGCAATGAAACTTTTTTGCTTGCGCCTCTAGTTATCATCAAACCTAATTTTTTGTTCTCTTGTGTGAATATCTTTGAGATCAATCAGAGGACCAGGAACGGGTTGATGATACCAGAACTGTGCAGGACTCTACCAGCGCACTGGAACTCAACCACCGAAAAATGGATCAACGGTACAACTGCACCCCAAAATGTAGCATCATCCTACACATATTGGGGTACGCAAGACTGTACATCCGTATCGTCGTACGACGTCCAAATGAACTGTCAAAAATTTATATTAACATCAATAAATATTTAGGTATGCAAGACTGTACTTTAAACCAACTTTAATACCTGATTTTTCCCTTCATATTCGATCTTCAGTCTCACGTCAACAACGTTGTTGTGCACCACCCCCGCATTTCTCAAATTATGTCGCCACCTGCATTGAAAAAGAAATTTTTTTATTTACTAATTAGAAATAATTTTAATAAAAAAATACACATTATACATTTTGATTTTAGTATTACCTTCCAGCAAGTAGAAACTCAACTAGGTTATTGACTATAAGTGTCAAATATGGCAATCGATACCACACCTAAGACTGAAGTAAGATAAGGCATCCACCAATATCAGATATCTTGTTTCCATTTCTAACAATAACAGCCTTGCACATTTCATGGTATAAGACTGCCAATATCGCAGAGCCCCAACTATACGAACGAGCTTCGCGAAAATTTTCCAGCAGTGGCAAATACTGTGTGTGCACAAGATCACCGGATTTATCCGGCATCAATACCCCACCGATGAGCTGCAGGATATAAGCACGTGTTGTGCAAGCAACTTCATTTGTTGAGTCATCGGTTACCCTGAATGCTTTCTCCAACCAGGTTACCTTCACACGCAACCCTTTCGTGTCGATTTGTTAAGGGATTTTCCCAAGGAACTGGTTGCACATCGCATATACATTGTAGTTATTCTGCCTCACGATCACATTTCCATTTATAGGGACACCGAGCTGTAAAGCTACATCTTGCAGGGTTATCGTGCACTCCCCAACTGAAAAATAGAACGTGTGGGTCTCTGGTCTCCAGCGTTCAATCAACGCAGTTATCAATGTCGGGACCACCTTATAGCCATGCATAAATGTCGCATTATAAAATCTCGCCTGTTGTAAGTGACGAACAATGCGAGCAGATTGTTCATCTGTCATCGTCCCTCGACGACGAAAGCAACGTTGATCGTCCTTATTTAATAAATTAAATTTAATTAATAACATTGTACAACTAATATACATTTCTTACTCGAACATAAATAAATAAGTTACAAATTACTTACGCCGATATAAGATGAAATGTGCATATGGTCCAACTGCAACAACTGATCATATGCTATATCTCAAATTTATCTGCACACCAACTACTTTAACTAAAAAATATTTATTATTTTATTCGAATATACAACAATTATTTAACTAAAAATGCCTGCATTTCATTTCATTTATTCCCTTAATTTTCCTAGAATTATTCGAATATGGTTCCCTTAATTATACTAATTTTTGTTATAGAATATACCTAGAATAATTCGAATATGGTTCCCTTAATTTTCCTACAATTATTCGAATATGGTTCCCTTAATTATACTAATTTTTGTTCTCGAATATAGCTAGAATTATTATCCGAATATGTTCCCTTAATTATACTAATTTTTTTCTTGAATATACGTAGAATTATTCGAATATGGTTCCATTAATTATACTAATATTTGTTCTCAAATATAGCTAGAATTATTCGAATATGTTCCCTTAACTATACTAATTTTTCTCTCGAATATGCCATATAATTATTTGAATATGTTCTCTTAACTATACTAATTTTTTTCTCGAATATATCTACAATTATTAGAATATGGTTCCCTTAATTATACTAATTTTTGTTCTCGAATATACCTAGAATTATTCGAATATGTTCCCTTAATTATACTAATTTTTGTTCTCGAATATACCTAGAATTATTATTCGAATATGTTCCCTTAATTATACTAATTTTTTTTCTCGAATATACCTACAATTATTCGAATATGGTTCCCTTAATTATACTAATTTTTATTCTCGAATATACCTACAATTATTCGAATATGGTTCCCTTAATTATACTAATTTTTGTTCTCGAATATGCCTATAAATCACTAATTTTTGTTCTCGAATATAATTATCTAAACATTTAACAACATTCTAGCTTATTCATTACTTTTAAACTCTACAAATTAAAATTATTCAAATTAATAGAATAGAATATATAAATCAAATCATTTATAAAACAATAAAATATCTAATATACCCTACAAAAATATTTAAACTCTACATAACTACATTAATAAAAATTCTAATTCAATGCTCAACTTATTTAATTTATATAAATTAAAAAAATCTTAAATATCTACAATATCTATATTTAATTTATATAAATTAAAAAATAAGTATATAATCAACGAAAATGTGCTACATATGCTTCCCTTAAAATCTCTTCACCTCCTGTAACAAAAAAAATAAGATTAATAAATATATAATAATCATATAATTTATAAATTAACTAAAAATTTACATACCCAATTTGATAACTCAAATTTTCTAAACTCTCTACACAAAAAAACTTTCCCTCACTCAATTTTTTATCCACACCTCTCTCACTCAATTTTTTCCTCTGCCTTATACTTCTCACTCAATTTTTTCACTCCCACAACTCGTTCTGTCGTTCCAATTTATAGGCACATTTTGGGTGAGCAAGTGGCGTCCTCAATTAAATACGCGTAACTACAGCGCCTTTACCGCTGCTCAAGTCAATGCTGCAGTAATTGGCTGGATTTACCGGCTCAACATCTACTCTTTAATGAAGACGCCACATGCAGGTGACGTCTTCAAGTCACTGTAGTTTTTGCCATAAATCCCCAATTAAAGGGCAGCGTGCTTTATATCCAAAAATATAAAAAAGGCAATATTACCCTAAAAATGCCCAATTACTCGGCCTTAAGATATAATATAACCATTTTCAATCTCCTTTGGAAAGAAAAACTTGTAATTAATTTGGCAATTAGGTTGTTTAGTCTTCATCAATGATTTTCTTTTAAATAACAATTGATTTATGTAGTTTCAATTCAAATCCATCTTACGACAGAGTTTTAGCCAAGGAAATCTACTTTTTAAATATATAATATATGTATAAAAAAAAGTGGAGCCTTTTTGAATCCAACATAAGAACTGTGTTGTAAATCGATATTCAAAAGAAAAATACTTTGTTGCCAACATAATTTCTCTGAATATGAACACATATATTGTAATTTAGTATTGTGATAAAGCCCAATTACAATGAAATGAGTTTTCTAGTTGGATAAAATTCTATAAAACGTACCTTGAGAGTAAAGTTTTAAATAAATCGAGATAAAAGTAAATTATCCTTAATTTCTCTCAGAAAAAATATTATTATTTATATTTAATTCGGTTAATACTGTTGTTGTTAGGATATTTAAAAACGATAAATTTAAATAAATTTGAACGTAGTATTTTCTATTTTGAATATTAAAAACCTAAATAATAAAGTGTTATATCAAAGGTTGAGCAAAAGCTTTTATATCCCTCATAAAAGAATGTTTTTTACAATCAAATCATTAGTATTTACCTTTAAAATAAAAATATCTATAACATATCCCTTAAGCCATAACGTTTTAGAGTAAACAACATCATTAATGTAAGCAGCGAAATGACACGTTTAACATGCTACCCTAGTCCATAGTCTAATAGAATTTCCACTTAAATGAAGGAAAAATGGGGCACTCTATTATTAAACCCTTCGACTGAATAAGTGAACAAAATGGTATTTGATTTATTCCAGATTATGTAATATTTATTCTTAAACAAATAGGAGTTAAGATATTTTTAAAGATTAAAAATTAGAAGAAGAAAAAAACCTTTAAATTTGGATTACAGAAAATATTTTTAATTTTTATAATTTTTTAATAGTCAAGTCTTTTCAAGACTATGAAACGCCATTGTTAAGCTAACTTAATTAAGGTCTTTAACGCTTGTTTTCAGAGAAGCTAAATTTTTTAACTGTGAAAAAACGTTCGTTTAGATGTTAAATTCGACGAGAAAATACCCGTTCAACATGTTGTTTGTACCTGTTCAGTATTGCTTCTTCAACCGTACGTTGGAGAAGCATTGCCTAAGCCACGCCGAAAAAGTCAGCTCGCCTGCGTGAAAATAAAGCAAGTTCCCTTATAAGTAGGAGTGTTCATATCCGAGTACCTAGATTTTCGAGTACTTGAAAAATTCGGGTATTAAAATTTCGGCCCGTTATCCGGCCTATAAAAATTGACTATCCGTAAAACTCAAGTACCCATTAATCCGAGTAATAGGGTACCCGATATTTCTCCGATGACCTTCCTTGGTGCTGCTGGATCGGTTTGGAGCTCTCCAACGAAACCACTGGAATTTGCCCATTTACTTATATTGATTTGCGTAGTCAGAGTGATTTCTATTGTCTTTAATAGAGATTGTCAGGTGGTTTTTCGATTGGTTTGGAGAAAAGGCAACAACAAAGTTGTCAATGGCTTAGCTAAAATGGGAAATTTTCTCTACCTAGTGATGCACATGCACCAGATGAATATCATCTTTAGTCCTGCATGATTTGGAAATTGGAACGACCATTACTCTACTTAATTTGCAATCAGATTGAAAGCATTTACTTATAAACCAAGAAACCCATTTTCAAAGACCAAATTTGTTGTTAAATTACAAGAATTGCATTGTCCACTTTTAATGGTTTATTTGCAGCTTCCGCAAAACTGATCCAAAATTCTAAACCCAACATCTCTACTGCAATTAAAAACAAAATTCAAACCAAGTATCGAGTAGCCGGGTGCCCGGATAAGGGGTATTTTGTGACCCGGACCCGAATACTCAAAAAATAGTGGGTCGAGTATCCAGTTCGAAAATTTGAGTAATTTCGTTAAAAATATTCGGTAATTTTAAATCGAATATGCGGGTCGACAGATCAAATATTTTTGAACACCCGAAAAATAGTTTTTAAATTCAAAGTAGTCAATCGGTCTGTTGAACATGCTGCTTGTACCTGTTCAGTATTGCTTCTTTGACCGTTCGTTGGAGAAGCATTGCCTAAACCACGCAGAAAGAGTCAGCTTGCCTGCGTGAAAATAAAGCAAGTTCCTTTACGAGGCATAGTTTTTAGATTGGAAGTAGCCAATCGGGGCCGTTGACGGTGTCACATGTTCGTATAAGACCCGCCGTGAAATGGAGGAATAGTCAAGGTGGCGTCACCCCCCGGCAGCAGCCAATTTAACTGGCAACACGTGGCGGAGCCCCACGATAGGTTGTGACCTGTGAGCAATTTGGGGGGAATTGGGGGAAAGGTTGAGGTGTTAGAGTAACAGCTAGGTCCAGTTAAGGGGAATGTGAAAGCGTATGAGGTGGGCCCACTTAATCCTTAATTTATTAGTCCGTTGTTTGAGCTGCCCACATTGCAGCAACTCCCTTTTTACCGTTGTGTGCATGGTGCAAGGTGAAATATTATAGTCACGTGTTTTCTACCAAGGTAAAAGAACGAAGAAAAGAAAACAGATTTAAATTCGAAGATATACTTGAATAAATATAAAAAGCAAAGAAAAATAAATCATGATTTTGTGTGACTTTTTTTTTGAAACAGGATTATATTTATAGTGAAAAGATTACAAAGGGATTACACCACAAATATTGAAATTTTAATGTGTAAAAATAAAATAATGAAGTTCTAAAGATGTGAAAGACATTAAAGTACAAATCTTATCACTTGTAAAAGATCTAACAATCTTCTTATAAAAATTCATCAGGACTAATACTTTGACCAGAGTGCTCTAAGGAGAAAACAAATTTTTGCTCTAAGGAGAAAGCAAATTCTTACGCTACTTGATCTTGGCATATCGACAAAACCATATAAGGGAATCAAAAATTTCATAGACCACCAATCTTCGCTGCTAGCAACACTCAATTGATATTCGTCATATGAACGTGAAACTGCTAAAAAGTAGACAACATTGTCACAAAGACAGACTAAAACTACCATAAAAGCGTACGAAAAAATTGTCATAAAAGCAGACAAAAAAATTACAAAAAAGTATATATAATATGAAACTGGCAAAGTAAAAAAGAAGAAAAACTTGCAAACAGTATTCATCAGCAAAAATGAATTTTTATTTATGTGCAAAATTAACAAAACGGCCAAAGGCCGCTGCCGGTGAAGAAAAAATTCAATAAAAAAGAAAAAGAAATTTTAAAAATTTTAAAAACTCCTAATAATCGTCTCAGGTAAATGAGAAAAGTTTTCAACTTTATTTTGTGTGTGTGACTTTTTTCTATCTTCCTATCAACACAAAAAATGACAAAAATGAATCCGTAACTTCTTTTTCATCATTCTAGTACACTTGTAAAGTGTATCTTTAATTCAATTTCAATATAAATAAATTTACGTATATTTATAAATTACATTACTCGAATTCAGATCACTTAAAGTCCTAACATTATTTACACCGTAATATGAAGAGAATTTTAGTGGGCATATGTTGATCATATATAAAAGAATTTTGACAGTTGAGATGCACAAAATGGAATAGTTTGAAAAACCCTACAAGTTCACATTTTTTTAATATAAAAAGGTGCTTCTTATTTTTTTTTGAAGAGTGTTCAAATATTGTATTTTCTTGGATAATTTTAAGGAAACATTTTTTTTTAATTTGATGAGTTGAAAAGTAGTACGTTAAATGATTAAAAAGGGGTTGTTCTACCAATTCAAATAAATCAATTTCTAATATGTACATCAATCAATATTTATAATATTGAAGCTAAGAAAACATTTTTTTAATGGTGGTTTACGCCGGTGACGGAGCGGAGGGCTACTTTTGAGGGAAACAAATAGAACAAAGAGATGACATTTTCTCTACCCTATGTGCTTGGCGAAGCTTTGCCCAAGGATAGAAGACGACATTAATGTATATTTTTAGCATATAACCGGTATTCAATCCATTAGCCAACTAATCCAAATCGGATTTTTGAAAAACCCATTATAGGACAACCCTCCCAACCTAGTCTTTTCTATTCAAATCGTCAAAATTTAAGCCATTGACCTTGCTTAAGGAACTCTATGCCTACGGCGAAGTCATTAATATATTTAAACCTGCTATAGGCTATAATCATTCATTAAATAAATATATTTAAGCCTCCTATAATCTTTCTTTAAATAAATTCTCATAATATAATTTTTAACAAGACCCGCATCATAAATGTAAAATATTCATAAACATTAGGACCCCTTTCATAATTTACAACTGGGGTTTTGAATGTAATTGGAGATGGTCACATTACATTCCAAGGAATAATAAATATACTGAAGGGAAACAAGATCAGATACATAAACCTAGCTAGAGGCAGCAGATACAAACCATCCTTTCTTTCGCCAAATCTTTTTTTAAAGTTTGGTATTTGGAGTCAAAAATCAGGAAAAAAAGAATTCAGAAGAAGCCAAAAGAAAGTGCACATACTATCTAAAAATGGAAACTACATGTTGAAATTCCAAACATGGCAAAAGAATCAATAAAAAAAATTAGGCAACAGCTCCTTCCTTCCCACCAAAGATTTTCAGTAAAAAGAAAAAGGAAAGAACTACATTTTAAGCTTAAACCTAGCTGTAAATATGGAACATCCTTTAGTTTTGTTGTAGGAGAGCTACAATCACAATTTTCCTGTTAACTTCAACCCAACACCAATCTAGAAACATTACTCCATATTCATTGGGGAGGAGAGGGGTAAATAAGAAGAAAAAAAAGGAACAGGCAAAGTTCTAGAGTTTACTAGGAGATGTTGGAAGAATGAAGGATAATCAAGCTGCCTGCCCAGGAACGAAGACGAGCTGCTTCTTCATGGATCTATGACAGCCCTTTCTTGACCCGATATTATAGGATGCTACGGATTTTTGGGGCACCGGAAGTGTGAGAATCAATTTAACCTGTAACTCGTTGGTTGGCACTTGACAGGGAAAGGGAAAGGAGCGTTTGTCATCAGCAACTCAAAAGAAGTTAACCAAGCAAAATACATTTCTTCTTGGACCATCTTTTATGCATAGTACATGTACAAGCTGTTTGCCGCAGCACAAGCAATCGAGTTTTCAGTAGGGTGCCACGCCAGGTGCATCAACTTTGTCGCGAAATCAAAAGAATTTCCATTTGCGTCAACTCCGGGGGTCTCTGCTCCTGTCACGACGTTTGTCAAAATAAAAGCATTTGACTAGAAATGAAGCATCCACCTGCACCCGGGGGGATACAGCAAGACAGTTCAGAGGTACTAAAATGAAACAAATAAAATCCAACTACCTCGTCTGACAACACGTGTTATACTACTTAGGGATCTGGCAGGCCTAGAGGGCGTCTGAACTTGTCTTCTGAAAGAACACATGGATGTTTATAAATTATAACTACATGCATCTTTACAGAAATCTTAATTCAAAAGTACCTTTTTTAGTTGCCTTAGTGAAAACTTTACCTCATTGGATTTTTGCTGGCTTCCAGAGTTGTTGCCTCCGTGCTTCCCCGGGCACAACCAAATACACGGAATAAATTGCTGAGATCACAGGAGAAACCTATTACAATACATGGAAGAAAAAAAAAACTACAAAAGATTGAGGTACAAACGTTTGCTCAAACACGAACCTGTAGGAACCTGTTGCCACTCGCAATCCATCACCACTTAGGCAACACTCAAATTTGTCAAAGATTGAATCATTTTCATACAAATCACACAACTGAAACAATTAAAGAATGCAACAATAAGCACACAACACAGCATATATGATAAATTCCATCCATTTCAGAATATAGAAACCATACCTTTGGTCTTAAATATTCATGAACTTGGAAAGTTGCAACAGGACCCGAATCCATATTGATGTCCCATAACTGACAGCCAAGTGATATGCAATAATGTTAAATGACAGGTCCTAAGAAGCCCGCTAAGAACGGAAACATTAAATATATATAATATCAAAAACATCTCAATAATTAGACCACCATTGAAAGTTTACAGCTGAAAGCAAGTAGGAACTGTGGTGAAATTCAAATAAACAAAGTAGATAATAATTTTGGATATAACAATGTTAATGGATACTTATGTTAAAAGAAGAAATATGGCTCGTGATTAATTCAAATAGAGAACAGAGAAGGAAATCACAAACAATCATGTACTTTAAATCATTGAACTTGCATATTCATGCTAAAAATACTGAATAGAAGAAGCTATCATGACATTTACCACTCCCCAAAACCTTTTTCATGTCATCAATATATGCTCACTACAAGATAAAAGGAAATTGTTTATCTGAGTCCTATAGCCAAAATGCCAACAAAGCAAACAGTCCTTTTTTTTCCTTCTCCCATTGTAATCACCATGTTATAGTAAAAGCAAGAAAAAAGAAACAAAGCCAAACCTTTAGATTCAAGTAATCACGGCTTAGTATATATCTTCCATCCTTTGCAAATTTGATATCGGAGATCGAAGCAATTATCTCTGTAAAAAATGATCTAGAACCAGGGGCCTCCGGTTCTTCAAACCTGAGGCATAGAATAATACCCATTATTTGGAAAAGATTCTGAAAGCAAAATGCAAATATACCCTCACAGATCAAGATCCAAAGCAAGTTTCTCTCGGTAAAAATGAACATAAAATTCAGAAAAATGGTTACAATTTGGCATGAGAATCACACAATGCTGACTGCCGCAAATCAATGAGGCGAATTGAGCCCTTTGAACTACTATACGCCAACGTATTACAGTGGGTAGGGTGGAATTCTGCTGATGTTATTACCTCTGTGAAGATAGAAATAACAATAGTTCAACCCTTTCACGAATTTACTGAACTGCACTAGAGTAGTAGTACCTTAGCAGTGAAGGCAGCTCAGAATAGTACCAATATGCTACGAGCCTTACCAGTAAGATCTTCCATGTTTGCAGGCTTTACATCAACAATATTGAAACTTTGATTGCTAATTTCCAAGTTCCAAAGATTTATACGCAGATCATCAGCTGATATGAAAGTTTCGCCATCACTACAAGGAAAACAATATCAGTGTATCTTGGCAAATCAAGCTGATTATGAATAGCAAAACACAGAAACAGGATTGTGTTTTCAAACATACACACTTCTAGTATACCAGCATATTATAACCAAATATTTTAGCTACAGACAAGCCCTAATATCAAAATGCTTAGATATCACCATACTGATTTCCAAACTAATTACATGAACAAAAAAATACAGCAGAAAAAATGGTGTGCAGACAAATAGTCTTCGAGACGAGTAAAATATAACTCTGATAAAAGATGAATCCTTCTTGATTCAAATATAGCATGAGCGAAAACCTCTTATGCTTCAAGGGTGGGCATGGAATAAAGCATGCTCAGTTGATAGGGCCACCTTAACACATTGTAAGGGAAAATAAGAATGTGATTATGGCTCAGAGGCCTAAAACGAAACAAATAATTCATAAAGAAAGCTCCATTCATAGCATTTGCATCCTATGGTTAGTAGTTTCCCCTGTTTTCTCAAAATTATTAGCCATTGCTAAAGAATGAACAGTATCTTCAATAGATCTTTTCACAATTACAGCTTCTTGCTCAGACATAGCATTGCAAGTTCGGCAACAAAACATTATTAGGGAATCCAGATTCATTATACCAATACATCAAAATCAATCATCCTTACCATTACACCGAGCAAATCCTAAGCCTTAACAAAAAACATGAAGTTCAGATGGAAAAGGAGAAAACTAAACCCACTCCATGCCTGCTTTAGCATTCAACTCCAATCTAAAACCTCAATTTAGAACACATCACTTTGTTACAAGACACCCACGAAGAAGGATCTAACCCTTAGATCCCAGGTATTCATATACTATTTCAGGAAACTTTAAATCACTCGAGTTTTCAGAACATTAAACACAAGAAGGATCTAACCCTTAGATTTATACTAATATTGGAAACCTGACCCGAGTCCTATAACATAGTTGAAGAGCACCTATGGACTATGTTCAGGTTGATAGATAAGGAAGAAAGAGTTGGGGTGGGGGACTACAATGTGATACACAAGTATGATCAGGGAGATACATACTAAATATGTGTAGGAAGCAGGAACCCTCAAGTAAATAACATTGGAGGATTAAGGATATCTTATACTAACATTGTTAGACGGAGCAGAATAACTCTTTAAGAGGGTATTCAAGTATTTCAGCTTATGACGGACCTCCATTAGAGGAGAAAAATGTAAAGATGGATGGTTCGACAATATATGATTAATGAAAAAAATTATACTTCAATTGGTTTTCAAATGAATCAAAATCTAGGAAGTCAGAGATAAATAACATTGTAATAAAAATAAAAGAGATGGCTACCTGTTATTTGAAACAGAATTGATGTGATAATCATGAGCATGCGCATACACTCTTCGACATCTAGCCACTAGGTTGGTCTCCTGACTTGTTACCTAGATAAAATAAAGATCACAGGTTACTGTGGAGAAAAAGACCAAGAAACATGACAACAAAAAGAAACATCATTATTCAACAACAAAATCCTAAGCCCACACCCAAGCCAAAAAAGAAAAGCAGACCAAACAATCAGGTGCTCTTCCAAGTATTGTTCCAGTTACGGTTGCCAAGGCCTCAGTTATCCAAAAAGATGTGGAACTGAAAGTAACAAATTCTACATATATAAACGTATATATAGCTGGATGGAATAAAAAACTTAACAGTATATTTTACGTGAATACCTAGAAGTGCATATTTACAGGAAATGATGCAAAGAGATGATATAAAAGATTGAATATTCATCTCATACGCATTAATCACAAAGAAATGGACAAATCATGGGTTTTTCCCTAATTCGGTTAGGCATCACATCAGAGAGCAAGTTACCTAGTTCGAATATTGCTCCTTGGAAACAACTGGTGCTATAAAGAAGTTCAGCACATCATATAGCACTTCTATTAATATTTAAAAGTTTTTAACATCCTAACCAGCCTTGAGCTTATTAAAAACTCATGTGGCTCAAAAAGTATTCAAATTTTAGCCTAATGCGTCGTTAGAGCAAGTAAATAAATGACTGCGTAGAGTACAGCTACCACAGGTAAACGCAATGATGGCAGGCCTCCAGGAGGGAAAGAAATGTCATTGCTCAAATAAGATCTGTCAGGGGAGCCTCCATTTGCAAGACAAGGTTTGGGGGTACTTGAACTAGCAATGCTGCCATTTCCTATAGCTTTTGATGGGTCCAAATTCATGTCAGAAATTTTCTTGACCTTCTTTTCTTGTACCTGTTGAACCCTCAGACATACAGCAGATATAAGTAGGCATAACAGAAAGGACAACAATGCAAAATAATACCAGTCATGATATATGCTAACACGGATGCTAAGAAGAATAGGACCTAAATGAGAAATATTACTAAGCACGTTTAAATTTGCAATTCTGTCCGTGCACCAACCCTCTTGTGGTGGTTTTACATGGCATATTCTACTACAAATGCATAAATGAAAACAACAACCACTGCTTATTGTTAAATGATATGATCACATGGACAACCTACAATCAGAGTTGCAACATAAATTTTCTTCCTACCTTCCAAAACTTTATGGTTTTATCATTGGTTGAAAGGAGAAAGAGGGCACCATTGGCTGCTTGGCACCATCTGATTTTGTTGATTTTTTCCTCTATTTCCAAGCTCTTGAGATAGTCAAACTGAGGGAAAAGGGGAAAAAACAAAAAAGCTGAGCCTCGTGAGAACAAGTGTTACTGTGCACATGTGCATGTATCATTGCATCATAAAAGCAAAGAGAGAGCACCTCAGGCTCATGGCTCTGGAACTCCGTCTTGTAACGAAACTCAGGGTGTCGACTAATTTGATACTCCTTTCTCTCCAGATCCCTTCTAGATACGCCATGCTACAAATTGTAATACAATCAAGTTATTATAAAGGTATGACAGAATAACATTAAATATATTAACATTGGTAGAGGTAGCAGCAGAACCCACATCCTTTGTATCTGTCCTCTCAAAGAGAACCACCCTGCCCCCACGGTCACCAGTGGCAAGATGATCTCCAGTTTTATCAAATTCGATCGCTGAAATAATATCAACTGCAGCAAGAAACAAAATTTCTTAAAAAAAAAAATTGCACTGCCAGTAGAATTATTGGTAAATTTAGCATGATTGTCAAACTTTCTATATAAAAACCTCATTAGGAAGAAGCCTGAATCTCTTAGTTCCCAAAAATCATAAATATCAGTTTCTAGATATGATCTTTGTTTTGTACATTTCTCTGAGAGAACCAAGGTAACAATATGAAAGAATATAAACTATATCTACACTGCCCTACCAATAAAAATCTGCAGTAATTGTAATGCAATTCGCATTGCCCTTGCATCATTATTATTGTGACAAGCTTAAGAGAAAATCCTCCTCGCCATGATAAGCTTAATTTGGATAGGAAAAAAAAAGAATAAAAAGAGAACTAATACTCAGTGAGTGACAAGCTCTAATAATATCACAAAATCCAACCCCCCCCCCCCAACACCCACCCACCCACCCACCCACCCACCACCGCCACCACCACAAAAAAAAAGATTATTCTTGCCAGAGACTAACATTCATTGGTTTCCAAGAATTCAAAACAGTATTTGCAATATTTAGCTAAACCATTACTTATCTCAAACTGCTATTAAAATGTGCAAATTGCTTCAAAGACAAAAACCTTTGTAGAGAAATGCATAAAGGCTTCCACATCCAACCTACCTTAAGCTTTTGTAGAAGCAAAAAGACATTCATACTAGAGAGCCTACAGATTCTCCAATTTCTCTTGGTCTGACCTAAAATAGTCCTATAATTACATCCATAGTTAATTTGAAAGGAAGTTTTGACTTTCGACTTTATCTGATTAATCTTATAGACATTGAAACAATAAGTTATGGTGCAGATAACAAACTGTCTCCTTGCAATCATTGGGAATTTACTTTGGATGTCATCTTAACTCATTGATCTCTGAATCTTCATGCCCTTAAACATCACCGGTTTTATCCGTACATCATCAATGACGCATCTTAGTCCTACATACTTCTAATTCAACCTTCCATGAACTTATTACTACTCTTCAGTCATAGGCACGTCAGGATCTTACAATGTAAGCATTGCACTATCATTTGCAGCTCTACCCAAAGCTTTCCATCTTACCAACTCATCATCAAACTAGTTTATCGGTTTCAGCGAGTATACGTTGATGTTTACACACCATACGCTTACACAGGATCAAACTCAACTTATTAACAGAACGATTTGAATTTATGAAGAGTATCTAGAAGGTCTAATATCCACCAACTACTGAACTATATCTTCCATAGAAGCACCATACACTCATAAATCATTTGACTCAACCTAACCCACCTTCTATATATCACGTTTACTAGGAAGTTTGCCATAATATAATCCATACGTGTTAGAAATAAACCACAGAGACAAGTAAACCCAGGAATCTGTGCAATGTAGCTCTCTCTAATGCCCACAATACAAATGGTAAACTCATGCCACATCAATTTTGCCATACATCCATGGGTTAATGCTTTAAGAGACAAACTCCCAAAACAAAATCAATTTTAATCTAATAAAATGGCAATACCAAGATTCCAATTTCAATTGAATTCTCAATACTATTAATCAATTTCCCTACACTAAAAAAATCCTACAACCAAAAAATATTTGCAAAAAATATTATTAAGATCCAAAGCACCATCATTAATTTAATAGTGCAAAAAAGGAACATCAGTAACTTAACCAAGTTCAATTCCACAATAGTTTTTTTTTCTTTTTAATGTGAAACCAAAAATGATTCAAAACGATATATGGACACAAACCCGAAAAGGGGAGAAGGGAAGTCGCATTTTTTTCTAACCCATTAACCTAAACAAGAATTACTCACAAGCTCATGATCCGAAATAGATCCAAAACACAAAAAAAAACTAATTCCGATAGACCCAACAAATCAACAATTGGATCCGATCATCACTTAAAAATTTACCTTCTTGAACTTCTTCTCCAGCAGTTCGTTCACCGAATACCTGAGAGAATTTCCAATCCAACGGCTGTGGCGGGCCCGCCGGAGCTGCGACCACCTCATCGCCTCCGTTCATTTCTCTCTCTCACTCTCTTGGATTGTCTCTGCTTGCGTTTTCCACTGTCTGATAATCAATCGGGAAAACGGAAAATGTAACGGCCCAGATTTCACCACACTCCCAGAATCAAATCAAAGATCGCAGCTTGAGTTAGCTTTTTCCTTCTTAAATCCGAAAGGGGGAATATTGAAAAATCGTTTCGCTTTCTATTATTCAACCATTGATAATATCCCAGAGAAACACAAACGGAGACCCAAAGGCCAAAATTTTCTTTCTTCGTATTATGAAAAATAGATTTGATTCATTTTTCTAACACTTACGGATAAATTTGGGATTTGGAAATTTCTTATTGGATTAAAATTTTAAAAAGACAGAGCATTAGAGAAAAACACACACAACTCCCTCTTTATAGATCGTCTATGTCAACGGATGAGATATTTTAAGTATTTAAAATTTTAAGTTTGGTTTTAAAATTGCTTTAACATGGAAATTTAAATTCAATATTCAATATAAATCAGGTTTATAATAACGTCATTTATTGTTACGTGATTTTAAACTTAATTTTTCATTTAAAAATGTCACTTCAACAAACTTAACAATATAATTTTTACGACATTAAAATTTTAACTTTTAAAACAAAAAAAATACAAAAATTAAATTCTCAAAATAGAAAATAATAGTAACCAATTCCAAAAGTATAAAGAGTATATAATTGTAAAAAGGTCGCTGGTGATATCATTAACAAATAACTATTTGGTTTAGTGGAATACAACGTTATAATTTTTGAGCTATGTTTAATGTTGAGATCTTAACGTTATAAATGAAAGTCAAATTGAGTTTGGAGAAAAATTTCCGTTCTTATAACGAGTCTTTGTAATATTATATTTATATTAGTCAACAATAAATTGACCAAGAAAATATAAAAACATTTTAATTTCTTTTTATTAAATCATGGATTTTTTTAGTTTTTTATATTTTTAAAATTGTATATTTCTTTTTGTATTTTCCAACTTTAAGAAATTAAACAAAATCATAAAATATGTAAAAAAAACACAAAATTACCAAAAATTATAATTTATGCTTTTGAATTCATATACTTTTTAAAATGTAATATACTGTTTAATTTAGTTTTAAAAATAAAATTTTTAATACATTATAAATTCCTAAAAAGGAAAATATAAAATATTTTATATATTCGGAGAGTTCTTACTGTCAAATTTTGGAAATTTAAACAAATACTTGCATTTATATAAGTTTTTACATAAATTTTGAATGTTTTTATGTTTTTTTTATATATTTGGCAAAACTTGATTGGGCTGACCGAAATATAATTCAAGGGCCGAAATGATTTCTTTAAATGAAGTGACTTAAGTTATTATGTCTTAAAATAAATTTGGAAAAACAAACGAAATTAAATTATTGTGCCCAAATAGAGCTGAAAATTTATTATATGACTTTTTTGATAGAGAATTATTATAAGACCTAATATATATTCAGCTTTCGCGTAGGATTTTTTTTCTTTCTTGGAAACCTTATTTTAAGTGTCTATATACATTAGATTAAATAAGTTTAAACTTATTCGCCAATAAAAAAAAAGTTTAAACTTATTCAGAAGTTAATTTTAAGCTTAAACCAAAAAGCAGCCATTAAATTATGTTTTTTTTGTTTCTAGCCCTTAAATTATAATTTGGGCAAAATAAGCCCTTAAACTATTATTTTTGGTCACTTTAAGTCCCTAAACTATGATTTGGGCAAAATAAACTCTTAAACTATTATTTTTTGTCACTTTAAGTCCATGGTTACAAAAAAAATTATTTTATAGGCTTTTCTAACATATATAAATATTTATGTTCTTTTTAAATTTTAAAATATCATATATCAAAATAAGCCCTTAAACTATCATTTCTGGTCATTTTAAGTCCGATAGTTATTTAAGTCAAAAAAAATATTTCAACTAATAAGATGACACATCACAAATTTTTTTTGACCAATTGATAGTTTTTGGGACTAAAAGAAGAAAAATGACATAGTTTAGGTACTTATTATGACTAAAAAATAGTTTAGAGACTTAAAGTAACAAAAAATGATAGTTTAAGGGCCTATTTTACTCAAATCATAGTTTAAGGGCTAAAAATAAAAAATGCATAATTTGAGGGCTGTTTTTTTTAATTTAAGCCTTAATTTTATGTGTTATTATTTGATGCACTTGTCGATAAAAAATTATTTTAATTAGCTGTTATAAAATGATGATAATTATAAATATGTACTTTTCTATTTTTATTACTTTTTAAAAATGGTTGTGGTTATCTTAACACCGTTTATAGAATTGTTTTTCACTGAAAATGTATCACATAACAATTTTATTTTTTTAAATCTAGAAAAAATTTATTAATATTTTTTCCTTTTTTAATAGAATTAATAATTTTTCTTTAATGACCTGAGAACTTCCATTTCCATATGGTCAACCAGTTCACTGATTTCATCGCTAAAACTGTTTTCTATTACTTTTTTCATTCATAAGTTGACAAAAAAAAAACCTTGATTTACCTTTAAATGACAATTTTGCATCATTTAAAAACTCTATCAAAACTATTGTAATTAAGAATTTTCTGCTTCTTTTTAATATTTTTAACCAAATGAAGATGGTTATAACTACTTTAGAATTCAAATAAAAAAATATATATCATTTTCTTTACCATTCATTTATTCTATTCTATTTATGATTTTTAAGGATTCAAATAAAATAATACATAATTTGTTGAAGGTCTTCAAATCTCACAATACAATTAGTAATACAAACACAAAATGTAAACATTTGCATGGACAAGGCCCATGACCTTATAGGTCATTTAATAGGGTAGATGGTACCAACAAGTCCGATATTGTATTCTCAATGTATTTATACTCGATTAACCCCAACATTGCCTCACACTGTCTATCTTTTTATGAACAACTCTTACGGAGAGAGGAGAAATTTATTCCTGATGCGTCACAACTTAATAAAAAAATAATGTGTCAATTAAGAACTTTTAACCAACTGCAATCACACCGCCTACTTGAAGTCGCTACTTGTTCGGAATAGTCTTTTTTGGAAGTTCACACATATGAAGAACCATATACACAAAATGAGAACATTTGTGCACGAAATACTCAATCACATAATCTTAAGCTTATGTGTTGATAACCTATCAAACATACACACCCAACAATAAAAATACCAAACGTGCTGAAGGTCTAAAATCTATCATAATTAATCTGTTCTTTAACGTATTCTCTATTTTACTTTTTTTCCCTTCAATTTTAAGTATTCACATATAATTCCTCAAAATTAATCTTTTCCTTTCTTTAGCATTTATCTATTTTACCCAAACATGATGTTACCTTTAGTTTCGTCAGGAATATTTTTGTTTTAATTTTTGAAGACTTCGTCAAGGAAATTCGATTTGGTCCAATGGGATGTAAAATTCTGGTTAAAAAGTCCGAATAGCCAAGAATCCAAACTGGGTCGAGGCCAATTGTCTGTCCAGTTCGCAGTACAGTCCAGATTTCAGGGTCCAAATAGGTCCAAATTCGGGTCGGGGCTCAAATATGAGAGCCCAAGATGCTTTAGTTTTGTACTACGGCTTTTAAGGAGAGAAGTCGCCTGCCACTTTTTTCTTAGAGTTTGTGTTAAGATGTTAATCAGTTTTAGGAACTAGTTTATTGTACTATTATTATTTACAAAGAAATAGAAAAAATAAATGACAGCAAAGAAAAGGAAAGGAAATGAAACTTACGAGATTTGTTTTAGTCTGAAAACAAAATCTGCAGAAAAAGGGAAAAATTAAAGCCCGCAATGAATGAGAAACTAAATTTTCTGGGGGGAAATGATAAGCAAGGGAAGATGCATACACAGAACCACACGGGCAGTCATGGAAAAAACACCTTAAGCGAGATCATGGCAAAACAAAAACAAAACACACACATAAAGATTGCAAATAGCAAGAGAAAACCCAGAACAGGAAAAAATAGTGGATTTCCGAGGTGGGAGAAATTGTTCTTTTTATTCCTTTTAGTTGAATCTTTCCAAGAATAGATAAAGAATAAAGAGAAAATTCTGAAATATTATGAGGAACGGAATCATTTTTAATTTTCTAGGCGAGAAAGTGATAAGAAGAGAATCACAGAAGAGATGAGGCAGTGTTTTTTTGGTGGAGGAGACTGATCCAAACGGAAACATGGGAGCCCTTTTATAATAAGACGGGTAAGGTATATTGACCCGGATTCAACCTACGACCCGATCCAAATGCTATATTAAAGTGTGTTCCTTTGTTTTTTAGGAAAAAAACAAAACCTTGAAGAAATAAATATCTAGGGGTCAATGTAATATTTTTAAATTTTAAAATTAAATTTGTATATTTATTTGCTAAAATTTATATCATGTTTATTTTATGGTTTATATTTTAATTATTCTAAAATTTAAAATTAAATTTGTATATTCATTTCCTAAATTTTATATTATATTTATTTTATGATCTACATTTGACATTATTTATTATCCATCAAATAATATTATTTTTAAAATTTGAACTTAATTTCTCTCGCGCAATATTCTAAATCTCTAATATTTCTCTAATATTTTATTACAATTGAAACTTTGTTTACCTATCAAAATAAATAAATAAAATTATAGGTTGAGTCTAGAACAGGTGACGCAAACCACTAAACATCATTAATTTGATATACTGCTGAACATTATTAATTTTTAATGACTTTTAAATAATTATTAAAAATTTAAAGACTCGGCATACAATTAATCATATTTCAAAATAAAATTAAAAAAATATTATATGAATCATTCTCACAATCTCATCTATAGTCTTACCCAATTAAATAAACTCACATCATCTTATTTTCCACATATTTTTTCTTATAAATTTAAATTTACAAATAATCATCTTCTTCCTCCTACTTCATATATTTATTTTAATATATTA
Source organism: Hibiscus mutabilis (assembly GCA_019671005.1). Taxonomy (NCBI): domain Eukaryota; kingdom Viridiplantae; phylum Streptophyta; class Magnoliopsida; order Malvales; family Malvaceae; genus Hibiscus; species Hibiscus mutabilis. The sequence goes on from JAGYYJ010002561.1 coordinate 39,830, forward strand.
ATAAATAAAATCATTAAAATAAAAAAATTACTCAAAAAAACTTAATCCACGAATCAAAAAGACAAGAATTTATTAATTAAATCACTTTATTATAATCTTAACCCAATTTTCGATGAAATCATTGTATTCATCCCCAATCTTCGATTAAATAAACCCAATCTGAACAGGAACAATTTAGCAATCAATTAATCAGGAAGAACTTTTATTAAAGAAAACTCTAAGCACGAATTCGGCCTGAAATTGTATGCTGGTTCTGAAATCAAAAACACAACTCACCACAGAGTTGATCGACAAACCGAAAACTATGACTCGAACAAATATCAAACCAACAACCGAGATTAATTGAATGCTAAATATTATTATTGTTCCTGTCGAGAATGGGTTTATTTAATAGAAGAATGGAGTTGAATGTAGTGATTTCATGGAAGATTGGGTTGAGATTGGAATGCAATGACTTCATTAATAATAATTTTATTTTTGTCTCTTTTGATTTGTGGGTTCAATTTTTTAGAGTTTTTTTTTAATTTCAAAGATTTTATTTATTAACATATCATAATAAATATGAGGTATGAGGAAGAAGATGATTTATAAATTTAATTTATAAGAAAATGTTATGTGAAAAATAAGGATGACATGAGTTTATTTAATTGGGTAGGAACATGAATGAGATTGTGAGACTAATTTATGGAATAATTTCTTCTAATTTTATTTTAAAATATGATTAATTGAATGTAGAACCTTTTAGATTTTTAATAATTATTTAAAAATTATTAAAAATTAATGATGTTCAGCGGTGTATTGCGTTAATAATATTCAGCGGTGTACGTCGCCCGTTCTAAAATTTTATAAAATTATAATGTTAATGTTTGTGAATTGAAACCTGGGCAATTAGTTTTCTACTGAAGGTTTATCATTTTTAATTAAAATAAAAGGATTGTTAGTTACCGACATAATTTACTATAGTGTTGTCCATTGCAGACAAATCCCATAAACTCATACACAGGAAAGAAGCTTTGTTGAATGTTATGCCCATGGAACTATTTGTATTTATTTATTTATTTATTATTATTATTAACAAGAATAAATATTGGATTTCATTAAAATAAAAAAGATACATTAACTTTGTACGGATATAAATCAGTTACAGAAAAAAATCACGCTGGTTTTGGATCATTAAGTGAGTAAATTAATGACTGATATTGTTTTTTTATTAATATTAAAAGTAAAAAATAGGAGATTTTTTATGTAAAAAAAAGAAGCGAATGGTCTCAATTATAAATTTATATTGAAAAACAGTACTATAATATTTTTTTTATTTTTACGCGAACATAATCCAATTTGCATTTGTTATTAATTATTTATCACCTTATAAATTCACATAAATAAAGTAAAAGTCTCAAAAGTCAAATCATTAAATAAAAACCATATTATCAAAACCAATAATCAACATGTGAAGATCAAACATTTCTTCCTTTTTTTTGTCTTCTGAAATGACATCCAAATCATCAACAGATTTGTCAAAAAGCAATTATCAAACTAATCTTTAACCACACAATCAAAGGAAAGAGAGTCTTATACGATGCTTCAACATTGTAAAGCATTTTGCTTAGCAGTGAGCGTTCCATCCAGTCGAGTGAAAATTTTGAGTTATTTAAATTGACGCGTCATATTTTTTTTAACTCAAACTTAATTTGAATTTTTTTCGATTCGAGTCGAGTTTATAAAATTCAAGTCGAGTTTTTGAGTTTCTATACAAATTTTATTGTAATTATTTATCACGTCATAGTGTGGGTTGAGTCCAATTTAAACGACTTTATCTAACCATATAAGATATGCACATATATATTTATTCATAGTATTATTTTTCACATGTATAAATAAGATTTGTAATGTTATTTAAGAAATAATATCATCTAAACTTCTAAAATATATTTATAATGTTACTTTTAAATAAGGATTTTTTGGGGATAAAGTATTGATGAGAGTATAAATAAGTCAATACTTTAATGTGAAGAAAAATTTTACCAAAAAAAATTAGTTGAATGATCAAATTGAATAAAAAGTAAAGTTAAATGACTAAATTGAAAATATAATATGTTTTATTAAAAATCTGAATTGAAGTTACATATATATTATATAGCATTAGTGATTCATGTGGTTTAATTTTGGTCGAAAACAGACTTAAAACGAAAAATAAATTGAAGAAATGATAAATCATTCAAAGTTGAGGGCCTAAATTGAAAAATAAGAAATTTATTTAAAAATATGAATTGAAGCTAAATATGTATTCTAAATTGGTTTAGGAGCATGTGGTTTAAATTTGGTCAAAAATATAAAGTTGAGGAGCTAAATTGAAAAAAAGATAAAATTTATTTTCACGAATATGAATTGAAGCTAAATAGGTATTCTAAATTGTTTTAGAAACACGTGGCTCAAATTTGGTCAAAATTGACTTAAAATGTAGGAGAAATTGAAGAAATATAAAACCATGGACTAAATCGTAAAACTATAAAATTTGGTTTTTTGAGTTGGGCAAATTTCAACTCGACTCGAGCTCAAATTTTTTTAGTTACTCGAGTTTACTCAAATAACTTGAAATTGAAAAAAAATCATTTTTTAGTCGAGTCTAGTTTTGCTCACCCTAATTTTGCTAGCAAATACTTGTAGATTCGTTATAATACATGCAGGTGGCGTCTTCAATTCACTGTAGTTTTTACCGTTGATCCCCAATTATAGGGCAGCGTGCCTTATACCCCTAATATTTAAACCAAAAGGCAATATTTGCCTAAATTTGTCGGTAAAGTAGGTATTAAACATTAATTATATATGTAGGGATGGCAGACGAGTACAGTTTCGTGAATTTCGCACCGCACCCGCCCCAATTGGGATGGGGATAGGTATGAGTTTGATGGGTAGTGGGCAAGTGTGAATGTAAAAAGTCATACCCGTTGTGGGTAGTGGGTAGATGATAGGTTTGAGACCTTACCCGTACCGTATTTGCCCGCCCCGCATCCGCCCTCTCATTAACAACCCACCATATGAATTTTTGACCATTTATGTTTGTAGACTTTGATTATGCCTTTTATTATGATGTTTTATGTACTAAGATATTGGTTTATTTTAAAATCTACATTAATCTTTAAGTTTGTAGACTTTGAACTCAATTAATTTTATTTGAAAATATAATGATTTATGATCTAGCTTGAATTTATTGTTTATAATCGTGCTTGAATTTATTGTTTATGATCGTGCTTGAATTAATCAGTTTGTAAATTTGTAATATGTGTGGTTAAGTAGATTTATATAGGTGCAATTATGCTTTAGTTAAGTTAACTGTAGTTAATTAGTTAGCTGCAATTAAGTAAAATTTATACCGGTGAAAATGCGTTTTAGTTAAGTTAGCAATTGTTAGTTAGTTAACTATAGTTAAATTTATACCGGTGTAAATGTATTATATATATACACTTGATCAATCAATAAAGTATGCGCAGTTTTACTCTTCTTTACAAAAGTATATGGTTTATTTTTACATAATTCGATATTAATGGTTGTTTGTAGGCGGGTACGGACAGGTACAAGCGGGTACAAGTTGGGCGGTGGATGTCTAGTTGGGTAGTGGGTTTGAGGATGGATTTGAGAATGTACCCGAGTGGGCGGGTGTGAATTTGAAAATTGTACCCGCCGTAAATGGTGGATAGGTAGTAGATATGAAAATTTTATATGGGTATAGGGAGAGAGTATCCCGCACCCGCCCTACACGTTTGTCATCCCTATATATATGTTTAATTATATAGTTGATTGACTAAATTTTTATTCTGTATGTTTGAATTTTTACGTAAATGTTTTTAATTAATTTATTATAGTAAAAATATACTCTCTCTCTCTATATATATTATCGTATATATTATGTGAAAATTTTATTTTTAAAAAAAAGAAAACGTTACGTGGATGAGTTATTGACACGTTGCAACTCAAAGTTTTGTCATGTATTATATATGCAATTGATTTTATATAAATCTTTCTTAAAAAATCATTTTATAAATTTGAATTATAATTGACTTTTATAAGTTAAATGTAGGTAGAAAAATTAAGTTTTACTTTATCTGTTAATATATATATATATGTAACACATGACAATTTTATTTTATTTTATATAAGATCAAGGTAAAATTAATTAAAAGCATAAATTAAAAAATTATTTGAATTTATATTGATAAATATTTGTGAATTAAATGCACTTTTTTTAGGGAAGATGTGTAAAATATATTATCTAGCATATATTTTTCAGTAAAAAAAGATACAAAATTTTGGAAATAATATTTTTATAAATGACTATAGATGAGGCGTTAAGAAATTATATACAAAAATTCTTGATTATACATTCAAATCTCAATTAAAAGTTTTGTATAAAAACAATTATCTAGTGTAGAAAGCTCATCAATTTTAAGAGGGCGCCGCAACCATTATTTTTGCCGTTATTAGTTACTTAGGTTATTAGTTAGTCAGTTAGGTTTAGACTGCTCTCATATCCTATGTAAAGGGCATCATCACACATGTAAATTCACTGATTCGATAATAAGAAAGTTTTCTTCTTCCATATTGTAACAAGATTTAAAATACTATTTTTAAAAATATTATAAATTTTAAAATTCTTCATTATTTTTACTCGAACAAAAAAAATTATTTTAAAATTTTAAAATTCCAATAAAAACATAAATATTCTCAAAATCCCTGGTCCAAACGTACACAATTTTTCATTAAAATGTGTCGTGATTTTAGGTAGATTCTAGAATTCTGAAATATAGTGGGAGAAGTAGTTTTACTGTAACAAGGGAAAAACGGACAAACGGCAACATAGGTGTATAAGCAAACAAAAAGAAAATATTTGAGAAATGATGGATATTATATAATTTTCAAACAAAATGATTATAGGACAAATGAAAATGGTCCACGTTGGATTGTTAGTTTGTTACAACGAATGTTAAAAAGATGAATGGTAAAAGTTTCCTGCATCCGAGGTGAGCTGTCGCCTATTCCAAGCTCCACGTATGAAGTTGTCAAGGACACGTAACTAAAACAGTCATAAGTGTTCAATCAATTATTAATGTTTCACTCGGATTCGATGGGTTTCAGTCCTGTCTAGTCCAATCAGATTGAGCTCGGATAGGGCCGGCTTTTTGCTAAGAGTGATGTTGAATTTGGGTGAAATTTTTTAAAGATATTTATAGTAATATCTTTCTTTTATATATTTTTTATAATTAAATCTTTAAAATTAAATTTTTATTTATAATTTAATCTTTAAAATTATTATTTTTGACAATTAAATCTTCTAAAATTATTTTTTTACAATTAAGTCTTTACAATTGATTTTTCTATAGGTCGGGTCGGGTTGGATTTAGAGTATTTATTTTCGGGGTCAGATTTTTAAAGAATGAGGTTATGTCGAGTTCGATTTTAGAGTAATTATTTTTTGGTCGGGTTTAGGTGGGAAAAAAATTCGACCCGACCTGTGCCCATCCCTAATTGAATTTTTATTTAGCCTTTTACTTAAATAACACTTTAAAATTATTTATTACATTGGCAATTAAAAAAGTGTGATTAATTGAGCATGTCTTTATGCGGTAGTGAAAGGATATATTGAAGAGTCAAAAATGAAAAAAATGGTGTTTAAAGTATAAATTATACGAACTTTATCCTAAAATAAGAATCACACGCTATATGAATTAAAAACACGTATTAACACAAACACAAGCACAAGCATAAACACATGTTGGGTAATGATTGTGACGCATGTGCATGGCTTTTATTTTTAATCACCGAATGGGTGTATGTTTTTTTAATATAATGGTGTAATTACATGTGGTATTTGTTCATACATTTTCTTAACTTTTTGACAACATTCACACTTTATACATACATGTACTCGAACTCATATCTTTTAAGATGAATATTATTATCTTTTTTACGAGAGCAACTTGTTGGGTTCTGAACGAGTGTATGTTCAAAAAAAATTTATTTGAATTCTCGATAAAATCTATCCAATAAATATAATTTTTAAGTGTTTAAATATGTAGTTAAACAAGCGGTTGATATACATGTATGCTGTCGTCTGGCTCGTGCTCATATTAACACGTATTGGGCATGATTCTTCTATTTGAACAAAGTTCATCAAATTTCTCTTCTTTCCTCCTTCCTTCTTACTTTTCCTTCTCATTATGGTACTTAGTGTGCAAAGTACACGTGTCTTCAACACGTACCATGCTTTGAACAAAATTTCTAAAACTTTTTTTCTTTCCTCATTAGTTTTTCCATCTTTTCACGTTGGTCCTTGACGTGCAAAACTGACCGTAAAAACAATGAAGACGTATTTTGTCGGTCGCGTCTTACATCTTGACCTCTAAAAACGTGGCATGTAGATACAATATACTTGGACAACTTTTTTAGAGTACTACTTGTAGGAAAAAAACTAACATTTTTAGAGCTCTGAATGAGAAATTGATCCAAACGTTGTTGAAGGAAAATATGAAACTAACTGTTGGTTCGTAAATGTTTTGAAATTAAAAGACTAAATATTAAAATTTTCCTTTAATTCATACAATAATTTTAGAAATTGCTCTTTAAAGGATAATTAATTCTTAAATCATAAATACTTCATTAGGTCAAAATCTCCAATAGTTCACTTTGTGAACCCCTATAAATACCATATAAACCTACTAGGTTTTACACAACTTAAAAATAAAGAGAATTTTTTATTGTTTCTTTGTAATTTTCAAAATTAGTTTTTGGTGATAGAAGAAGGCGAGTTTATGGTTCGTTGATCACTGCAGATGTGCCACTGTTGTGCTCATTCCGTTGTTGTATCCTGAGAGATAGACGTTTAACGTTTCTCAAGCACTATAGGAGTGGACAAACCTGTCTTAAGAAAATTGTGTTTTTCACATGCCTCAACAATTTTACTAATCCGAAATGCTATTTGAATACAAATAAACGGTTTTGATTTGGTTTCTTTTGCTTTTGATTTAATTTCGAGTTATTTTATATTGTACTCTATTCGATACAATAAATAAATTTATTATTTATTTTGTTGTCTATTTATTTTTTTGGATTAACACTTTTTATGTAACGATCTTAAAACATATTTGAATTTTAATCCAAGTAGCAGTTCGACAAGAGTACAAATTGATTATTGCTATTGAAGCAATACCACGGCTGAAGCATAATGGTTTCACCGATTATGCTAATTACTAGTTCTTTAACCATTCATTGATTGTCTTTATCCTTTGAATTGGCATACATTTGTTTCCATGTGGGAAATTTTTTCCTAACCGGTTATGTGCATCCATTTATTTCCTTGTAATAGAAATTTTAACCCTTGAAATAAGGTATTATTTTATTGTGCTAATTTTTTTTTGGATATTTTCTAATCCAAGAAGGGCAGATTGCCGTATTTAAGGCAATATTTCATATGACGACGGCGTTTAGCTTTGTTTTTCTTTCCAATTACAGAATAGGACTCGATGGAGGTCTCAACGTATTATTAAAGGACTTATCAAGATATACAAGGAAAATGCTCTTTAAATAGGAGATGGATCACGGTGGCAAATATTTGATTTCCCAAGTTCTAAACTTAAAATGTATTATTAAGGTAATCCTTAAATCACGGTACTATTAAGATAATATTTCTTAATAATTTTGATCTTTAATGGTTTATATAAATACATGTGTGCATGTATTATGGTAATCTTAAAACCTTAAATTATGGTATTATTTTGGTAATAATATTATGGCATTATTATGACATATATTTTAAGGTAATCTTTTATTATTCCTTAAATATTTTGGCCTTTTAATAGGAATATTCAATATGGTATGAAAAGGAATATCATGTGTCTTGTATAATAATTATTAGTGCTTGTGTTTTGGAAACACGATGGATTTTATTATCGTACAAATAATTTCCTTTGATAAACTTTATAGAGACGAACATGATATCCAAACGAAATCTTGACCTATTTTGAAAAATAAGATCTCGTAAATAATTCGTTTTGGGATTTAATCATGCCATTTTAACGGGTTTACTCGATCTTTCGTTCTAAACAATAATCAATGAAATTAAAATCAAAGGATTATTTCCTTTTGATTTCTTTTTGTTAAACAGAATTGGGTTGCCTTGATATCTCTGTTTCGGGTTTTAGTGCTACTAATCACATCGTTTATCAGAAGATATAACAAAGGAAATAAATCATTGAATTTATTTTTATGTTAGAATCTTGCTTTGATTCTAACTTGTTAAGGAAAATAAATCGTTGAATTTATTTTTTTGGAAATATTGTATGATTCTAACGTTGTAAGGAAAATAAATAGTTGAATTTATTTTCTTAAGAATCTTGTATGATTCTACTTTAGAAAAGGAAATAAATCGTTGAATTTGTTTTCTTGATAATCTAGTATGATTCTACCTTATAAAATAAATAAATCATTGAATTTATGTATTGAGAATATTGTTTTGTTTGCAAATTGAGATATTGTAAATAAATTTATTTTGGGGAATTTAATTCTTATTGTTTTAACGGGTTTACTTGACCTCCTTTCAAATAAAGTGGACACATATGTTTTAATAGGATTTGTTATTGAAAGTAACGTTGGTTACTGATTATGTTCAATAGAGTCTAAAGCGTTGATTTCGACCGAGGTCTTGAATCAAAGCATGGAAGAACTTTATTTTCTATGTCAAAGTTAAATTCTCAAAGCCTAGTCTGATGCACGTTATAAAGTGTATATCGTTTAAAAATGGCTAAAGAATTGTGAGGATCGTTGGAACATAAATACAAAATAGAAGATGTCGGTGCTAAGAAATTCTTAGTTACCAAATTCTTAATCTTGTGATAATTGATTCTAAATTATTGTGAATCAAAGGCAATGGCTTTAATTAATCACCGTGGTATTCTCGCAAAAGGAATGGTTATAAGTGAATCCGTTCAAGCGTCAGTCATTTGAAAAGCTAACCCCTTTTTTGGAACGACTTCAAGAACTTCCTTAAGCATAAGAGAATGGGATCCATAAACGGGTGATTGAAAAACAATATGAAAGTGCATGTCTAGGATTAGTTATTAGAAAGACCTTGTATTTAAGCGTGCCTAGTGCACCACCTCTCTTTTCATAAGTTACATAACTAGTGTATTGTTCATTATCACTTTTAATAGATTCATAATCTATGTTTCTAGTTTGTGACTATGAGTCACAATGGGAAACCAGTGAGATTTAATCGAAAGAATTTCAAAACGAGGCAACAAAGGATGTTGTCTATTTGACCATGTTAAACTTGATCAAAGATCTGAAGGATGGTCATCCTATTATTAGAGATGATATGGTAAATGTTGTTACCACCTTCAAATGTTGCTAAGGCAAATATTGTTGTGACAAATATTTCCAGAGCAAATATAGTGAAAGTAAAAAAATGACTTCAAGAAAAACAAACCGTAGACAAGGTCTTATCTGAGACCAAAAGAGTGACTTGTTCAAGAAGCAAAATTTTATGGGAAATACTTCAATTGCCATAAGATGGAGAACAAGTCTTTAGACTATAGACTTCTAAACAAGGTCAAGGTTATTAGCGTAACAATTGACATGAAAAAATATTGTTTAAAGGAATACATTTATTACCTTCATTGACGATAACACAAAAATAATGTTATGTGCATTTGCTTAAAAGCAAAGATGAAGCTACCGAGAAAATCGTTCTCTATAAGTATGATGTTGAAACCCAAACTTAATTAAATGATTAAGATGGGGAGAAGCTCTATATGAGTAACGTTGGTACCATAATGTGCCCAACATGTGAGGGAAGTTGTTCTATAAGCTAATTACCTTTTAAATAAGGTTTCCAACAATTAATAAGATAAGACACCATATGAGTTATGGAAGAGAATAAATCATTCATACAAGCACTTAGAAATGTGGAGGGTATCTTACAAAGGTAATAACCTCATTACCAAAGTAAATAAAAATAAGTCTCAAAATAGGGGACTGTATTTTCATTGGCTATGAAGATCATAGCAACATATATCAGTTTCTTATGTGTAAATTAAAGAACTCCGAGATTTACAAGAATATGAATCAAAGAATGTTTAATTATTTGAAAATATATATTCTTGTACAATTAAGGAAGTTAATCTAAGTTCAACGAAACGAACTTTAGAGATTATCAATGAAATGGTAAACGTACCAAAGGCATGTTAAATTCAAGTTTGACATAAAAGATATGTGACTAGACGATATGATTTTAGGCATCCAAATCAAACGATCATCTGAAGGTCTCATATTGACTTAGTCACACTATGTGGACAAATTATTGAGAAATTTGGCAATGATGATTATGGTATGACCAAAACTCTGATAGACCCAGGCCAAGATCTATCCAAAAATGAAGGTCAAAATGTTGACCAGGTGGAATATGCAAGGGTCGTGGACAATCTAATGTATCTCATGAGTTGCACTAGACCAATATTGCTTTTACTGTGAGCATTTTAAGTAAATTCATAATCAATCCAAGTGAAAATCACTTGAAAGCAATTGTAAGGGTATTGAGATGTCTTAGATATACTCGAGACTATGGATTGTATTATTTCAGAGATTTTACTATTTAGAAGGATACTTGGATGTCGTCTGAATATCTGATATTCAAGATATTAAAGGCACAAGTGTATGAAAATCCTCAAGACAAATAGTTATAACCAGATCCATAATGAAATCTGAGTTTGTAGTTCTAGACAAGTCTAGAAAAGAAGTCGAATGACTTTGGAATTTCTTGGAGGATATTCTTTAATGGCCAAAGCATGTGCCCACAATATGCATATATTGTGATGACCAAGCGACAATTGGTAAAGCACAGAGCTTTATGTCTTATGGTAAGTCGAGATATATGTGTCGTCGACATAATACCATTAGACAACTGATCTTAAATAGAGTTATCTCTATTGATTTTATAAGATCAAATATAACATTATAGATCCTCCAGCTAAAGGCTTAAATCGAGACCAGGTTGCGAAAATATACAAAGGAATGTGACTAAAGCCCATGAAAATTTAAGGAATTGTGTGAAGAAAAACCCTACCTAGTTGATTGGAGATCCCAAGATCTAGGTTCAAAGGGACAACTTAATTGCATAGACCTGTGCGGTCACTGTGGGGGTATTTCTCCCAAGTCTGTTCATATGATGTAAACAGTGATCAAAAGTGGAATAGGCCAAACAATACTTTTAATGACCATTGTGTGTTGTGGTGAGCCGAACAACATAAGTTACCTATGTGAGAGTGAAGTAGGGCTATTTCAAGGAGACTATCGGAGCATAGTTCTCTCAAACTCTTGCAGAACTAGGGAGATGTTCATGACCACATGAACATAACCATGAGAACTAAAACCTCGCCGAGAGGTAGTTGTGTGAGATATATCATTGTTTACACAAACGACAGACAGTTCAAAGATATCACGTCTATTGATCAGCCAGTAAAGTAAAAATACTTTTATAAGAGAAGGTTCAAGGGTGGACACCTACCTATCATATGCAACTATAGATCGTAGAATCTATCATCACATCGAGTCAAAATGTTTTTGATTAAATTATCAATTTTATTCATATGAGGGATTGTTGGGAAAAAAACTAACATTTTTTTAGCTTTAAATGAAAAATTGATCTAAATGTTGTTGAGGAAATATGTGGAACCAATTGTTGGTTCGTAAATGTGCAGACTTGCACGATGTAGGTAAAGCGAATGTTCGGACCGGTCGAGCCCTCCGTGGGCTTACGAATATTTTAACCCAAATATTTTCCTCAAATAGAGTATATCATGTTTTGAAATTAAAAGGATAAATATTAAAAGTTTCCTTTAATTCAAACAATAATTTTGAAAATTACTCTTTAAAGGATAATTAATTCTCAAATCACAAATGCTTCATTAAGTCAAAATTTTTGATAGTTCACTATGTGAACCCCTATAAATACCACGTAAACCTACTAGGTTTTACACAACTTAAAAACAGAGAATTTTATATTGTTTTACTCTGTGATTTTCAAAACTAGTTTTTGGTGATAGAAGAAGACGAGGTTACAGTTCGCTGATTACTGCAGATGTGCTACTGATGTATTCATTTCGTTGTTGTATCTTGAGAGATAGACGTCCAACGTTTCTCAAGCACCATAGGAGCGGACGAATTTGTCTTAAGGAAACTGTGTTTTTCACAGGCCCCAACGATTTGTTCATCCGAATTTCTATTCGAATATAAATAAACGATTTCGATTTGGTTTATTTTGCTTTCGATTTAATTTTGAATTATTTTATTTTATACTTTGTTCGATACAATAAATAAATTCATTATTTATTTTGTTGTCTATTTATTTTCCTGGATTAACACTTTTTATCTAACACTACTTTCGTAAACAATCTAAAAATAATACTAATTAAGTAAACACAATACATTCTTTTTTTTATAATTTTCAGTTTTTATGGTTAAAGGAGAAGACAGACAATGATGGTTAAGCATGCAGCAGCCAGCCACCGCTTATCAATATTAGCTAAAATCCTAAAAGACTGAGGCAGATCACCACGTATCCTTGGGGGCCAACCACCCTTGCCAAAACTTAATTGGGAGAAATGATGCAAGGAGATGACTAATGAATGATTGTCACGTGGGTGGGGAAAAAGGTTTCCAATATTTATAAATATATTTGATATTTTAAAGGATAATAATAATATTTTTTTAAAAGTTCGTTTTTTTTGGGTGGTTGTTTTTTTTTTATTTTTTGTAATATACATAACTGTCTTACGGTTTATATTCGGGTTGCGATGCAAACCCTCTCAACAATGTCATCTTTTAAGGTTTGAACTCATATTTTTTCTTTGGGAGTACAATGTGTTTTACTAATGCACCTAATACTTGTTGGTTTAAAATATTCTTTTAAGATAAATGATTTTTTTAATAATATGTAAAATTTAGATTTTTTATTCGTACCAAACTAAATCAAGTACAAAATACGAAGATTTCATCAAAGTCACCTAATTAAGAAATATTTTTATTTCAATAATTTTAATAAAATTATAATATGTGTCATCATCTTCGTGATCAATGAAAAATGAGATAAATATTTTGTTAAAAAAAGTATAAGCTAAGGCTCTAGTAAAAACGTCTATTATTTAAGCACCGTATTAAAGTGGTCAACTGTTATATAGTTAATAAAAATGATATTTAAATTAAACTCATTAAATTTAATTATAGTTGTTTTTATAGAAATTACTAATTATAATATAAATTATAAAATATAAAAAGATTATATTTATAACGAATATCTCTTTTCTAAAATTCTAATACTTAAGTCCTTCATATCTCTTCATTCTGCCGGGTTTTTTTTTTGTCTTTTTAATCTATTTTTTCTTTCTATTCATTTTTCATTCAGTATTTTTATTATAACTCATTTTAGATTATAAAAACTTTAGCAAATACATTTGATCAACTGGTCAAACTGTTCATCTTTGTTTCTTCATATTATCTTGGTTTATGGATTATAGACCCACTGAAATTATCCCTTTTTTCCTCTAGAGTTTCTCATTCCTTCTCTTGGTAGGGTTATGATTAGAAATAGAATTTATCAGAAAATTATTAAAACTCAAAATTATAAAATAAATATTTTAATAATATTATTAATATTCACATATTCATTAAAACTGTTATCATTTATTTAAAAAATATATATTTCATTATTTATATAATCCTTGAAAAAGAATTTGTAAAAAAATTGCCACGAGTTTCTTTTTTTCTTGAGGTTTATGAACAAATTATCAAAAACTCTATAATGAAAATACTTACTATAATTTAATTCGTAACAATAAATAATTAGATGCGTAGGATTTCTAACGTTTGTATAGAAAATTGAAAGACCAATTAATCATTAATAAGTAAATATACAATATTTATCTGAAAAAAATGTTGTTTGAGAACAGAAGAAACAAGATTAGTTCGCAAATGAAGATTTTGAGCCCAAAAAAACCTAAAAAGATAATGGTATATTTGGTTTTAGATAATACAACTTATTTTTGTTTTATTGAAAAATAAAAAATGTTGAAGAAATTATGTTTGGTTACAAATTTTGGAAAATGATTTTTAGAAAATAAAAACAAAAATTAGTGAAAATTTGAAAATATATAACATATTTCCACTATTTTCATTCAAAATGGAAAGCGAAAAAATGAAAATAAGAGTTTTTAAATTTTAACTTTAGGGTTTGATTCCTTCAACTTTGGCTTATTTAATTATATTTTGTTTTTATTATACTAATATTTTTTTAATAATTATATTTTAATTTAATTATTTAACAAATAACTATTTATTTATTTTTATTTTGAAAAATTAGATACCAAATATATTTTCACTATTTTTATTTTTTGAAAATAAGTTTTTATTTCTATTAACCAAATGTGTTTTCTAGTTTTTGAAAAACTAAAAATGAGAATTATTTTATGAAAACAAAAATAAAAATATTTTCTAGAACCAAATGGATCTTAAGTTTTTTTTTATTAACTTATTACTTGATCTTAAAACGTGCATTCTTTTTTATAATTTTTTTACTTTATTTTTACCAAATGTATTTTTTTTAATTTTTGAAAAACTAAAAATAAAAATTATTTTCTAAAACTAAAAATAAAAAACAAAAAATATTTTTTAAAACCAAACGGACCTAAGTTTTTTATTAACTTATTACTTGATCTTAAAATGTGCATTCTTTTATGATTTTTTCACTTTATTTTAAAATATTAATACATTTAATTCTTATTATTTAAAAATTTATTATAATTATACTACTTTATAATCACCTCTAAATTATTAAAAAAATTATTATAATTTGTTATATTTATGAGAAATATGTAAAATAATTTATTAAATTTTATATAAAATATTTAAATAAATACTTTTTCAGTTAATGTAATTAAAATTTCTTAAATTAAAAAATTTAAATCCCTGACACAGCAGGGGAAAGTTTCCACTAATTATAATGCACGTATGCATAATTAATGTGTGATGTCACTGTCAATTATTTATGCGAGTACAGTATTTTTTTTGGAAAAAGGAACCTTATAATATCTATAAAAATACATGGCCACACTTGATTTGAGCAAAGTGTTTTTTTTTTATTATTACTATAAAAACTAAACTTTTTTTTCAAAAAAATTTATTTATCAAAGTATGATATCGACATGCTTGACACCTGGGTCAAATCTACAACTCGAAACTTTAAGTTAAATTATCAAAATAAAAATAAAGCATCGTAAAATATACAAAAGTAAAAAATGGCCATTTCGGAAGGGTTCATTGTTTTGCTTCATGCATGTGCTTCTTTTCCGCGTTTATAAATACCCTTGTTCTCTTACGTGACCTTACAGCATTCAGAAACCTCTTCCAACAAAAGGGTTTTCGAGCATTTATGTCATCTGTCTCTTTTCCATCTTGTTTTTGCTGCTTGTTTGGTTTTCATATAGAAACAAAAATGGCTGGAATTGTTGTGGTTTTTGATTTGGACAAAACCATCATTAACTATGATAGTGATAATTGGGTTATTGATGAGTTGGGTTTTACCGATTTGTTCAACCAGCTTCTTCCCACCATGCCCTGGAATTCCGTCATGGTAAACTAAACCTTAATACAATCTATCGTTGTTGTTTTTTGTTGTTGTATTAAAAATTTAAAATCCAATGTCTAAAACTTAACGACATTTATGTTTTTGGTCCTAAAATTACAGGACACGATGATGAAAGAGATTCGTGCACAAGGGAAAACCATTGATGACATTGTCGAGGTTCTGAAACGAACTCCTATGCATCCTAGGATCGTGCCGGCTGTTAAATCAGCTCATGCTTTAGGGTATGATTCTCTTATTATTTTTAAGACCGTGTTTGGTTGGCTGTAAAGTAGTTGATTTTTTCCCCCCCTACAAGTGTGAACTGAGGATCTTAAGTGATGCAAACATGTTCTTCATTGAGACTTTTCTGGAGCATCTTGGTCTGAAGGAATATTTCTCTGAGATCACCTCAAATCCAGGCTTTGTTAATGAAGAAGGGAGGTTGAGGATATTCCCTTACAATGATTTCACCAAGTGTTCACATGGTTGTAACCTTAAACTCTGCCCCCCGAATATGTGCAAGGTATCGTTTCTTTAGTTTAAGTTTGTTTTAGATTTTGTTACTCCATTTCATAATAATGCACATAAACATGGAATATCGTGAGGAGTCAAATTACTGAACTTTAGAAGATTTATTAAAAATATTAAAAAATAATTAATATAAATTTCTAAAAATATAAGTTCAGAAGGCAACACTCCACGGACCCTTCATGTTCTGTCCGATTTTAATCTTTAGGCTTTGTTGTGTTTTGGAACAGGGGGAGATTATGGGAAGGATTCAAGCTTCTTTAGAGGGCAAGAAAAAGATCATATACCTTGGAGATGGTGTTGGTGATTATTGTCCGACCATAAGGCTCGGGAAGGGTGACTATATGATGCCAATGAAGAATTTTCCGGTTTGGGATTTAATTTGCAGGAACTCTATGCTTATCGAGGCTGAGATTCACGAATGGAGTGATGGCGAAGACCTCGAGCGAGTCCTTTTGCAGCTAATCAACATGGTTTCTGTCGATGCTCAATTCATCTCCGTTGACTGCAAACTGCAAAACTTTTCGGCATCAAACCATTCCTTGCCCAAACTTCTACCCGTTCCTCAGTAGAAGTGATTTTTAGGTCTCACGGCTCTCATTCCCTCCAATGGAAGCATGGTTGAAATAACTGTAAATAAAGAAATTATTATTGTAGTTCGAGTCTTAGTTTGGTTGGCATCCTTACTAGTATTATAATATCTTGGAGGTCGTGATTCAAGTATGTTTAAGCATGTAATAATCTTCATGTATTTTAGTGAGTTTGGTCTGGCGGGATGAAATATTAAATCTTTTGAATAGACCAAATTAAGTTGAGAGAGTCGTCTTAGATTAAGTATTTGTAATAACTGATCTAGATTAATCAGTTAATGAATTAAATATTGATATCTATAGAAATTTAAATTTATGAGATTGGTGAAAGAGATGTAAAGTGTGTTGTATTGTATTGTATGTCCTGAAACGTTTGTGCATATCATAAATCAAAGAGGACCAATGTTTTAAGACAGAAGACTTGTACAGAATATTTGTCCCACCACCATTCCGTGCTAATGGCAACGTTTTGGATTAGATATAGATCCTCTTTTGAAATTTGCTATTATTATCAACTCTGGATTTACTCTTAATTGATTGTATTAATCGTAATCACTTTTAAACTGACATGACAACCAATTAAATTAGAAACTCCCTATCATTTTCTTACCGTATTTTTGGAGATTGATGGTACTTATCGGCTTCAATTTTTGCTCATGTTTGCCTCTAGATTCGATAATTATTATTATTTCACTTTTAAGAATAAATAACAAAATTAACAGCATTATTAAGGGAAAATAAAATTTTAAGAGTTATTTGATAGATTAAAAATTTTAGAAGGAAAAAATAGATATTATAGTTTTAATTTACGATTGTATAAGTATTGAATTGATATTATAAAATTACATTTAATAATAATTTTTGATAATTATTCATTTCATATATTTTAACTTATTAGTAAATTACTTTTTATTATTAAGAATAATATTATCTAAAAATATATCATTTGTTTAAAAAATAAGAAATAAGTACATGAAAGATAAGTAACTATGTTCCTACTGATTATATTTAATTTTTCCAAAATATATCATATTAAATAATAGTTAAATATGAGTTTTCAATAATCTACCTTCTGTTCCATAATTATTAACCACTTACATGACTTAGTTTAAATAAAGATAATGAAAATATAAATATTTTTATTTATTTTTTAATTTGTATTAATTTTTTATATTATGAAAAAAATGTTTTAAAATTTATGTAATAATTAAAATTTTAGTTGAAACTAAACCTAACATGAATGTATTACAAAACTTCAAATCATTGCGTTGAATAAAATATTCATAAAAGTGTGGACAATGTTATATGAACTTTTTTCATTGACTGTTTTTCAAGTTCAAAAAGTTTATATTTTAACAATTAAATTTAAATAGTTATTAAAAACTGTTTATGTTTGAATTTGACTTATTTTTTAACTTTGAAATCAGTGTGAATCATGAATTGAACATAACGTGAAATAAATAGCCAAATGTATTTACGGGCACACCACAATTTTTAGATGTATCAATGTTTTGGAATTGTTTGAATAGAAATTACAATGGTTCTAGATATTGTTTGACATGGGACGAGACCTTTCATAATTACTTTTTACAAATAACATATTATTTCAAATTAAACTTTGTACAAAATAAGTTAGCATTAGTCGAATGAATTAAGAATACTTAAGATCCATTTAATTTTAGAGAATATGAGCCGTTTTCATTTTTAATTTCTTAGAAAATAGAAAACGTTGAAAAAATATGTTTAGTTATAAAATTAAAAAATGATATTTAGAAAATGAAATTAAAGTGAAAATTTGAAAACATAAAAAAATTATTTTCACTATGTTCATTAAAAAAGTTTTAAAAAGTAAAAGAGATGAAAATAATAGATTTTTTTTAAATTTTAGCTTTATTTAACCTGTTCGAATCCTTCTAATGATATTATTTAAAAAATAATTTATTTAATTATATTATATTTATTATTAATATAATAATATTTTTCTAATAATTATTTATTCATTACTATTTTAAAAAGCTGGATACTAAACATATTTTTATTTTTTAGAATAAAATTTCATCTCTGTTAAGTGAACATGTTTCTAATTTTTAAAAATTTAAAAACTAAAAATATGCTCTAAAACTCAAAAAATAAAAATGTTATCATAAAATATGTTTCCCACACGTTGTTTTGTGTTGTAAAGGAATTTGACTTGGCATATTCCCAATATTCCTGGCATCTTATTTCCCACGAAAGAGGTTGCCTAATCACAGATGAGAGAACAGTCAACAAAATCAAACTAGTCTTATTTCCCTTTATTACAAAGAAAGGGATTCCTTTTACAACTTTCCCCGCGTCCGCTTACACCAGACATGGTATTTGACTAAAGAGTCCGCCAAATCACAACCCTTCATCTTCCATCGTAATCACCCACGACGTGTTGAAGCAAAGACAACTCACCCATCTATAAATACCATGGCATTACGTGTATTTATATCACATAGTAATTTGAAAGCATAGAACCGCATTCTTCGCTTTGTAATCTTTTAATTTTAGTCCCCCTTTCTGGTTCCTATATCAACCATCACAAAATGGCAGGTGCAGGTATAGTTGTGATTTTCGATTTCGACAAAACGATTATCGATTGCGATAGCGATAACTGGGTGGTGGATGAGTTGGGTGCTACTGAGTTGTTCGAACAGCTTCTTCCGACCATGCCATGGAACTCTCTCATGGTTAGTCTTTGGTTTCTTTCTTTTCACGTTGCATCCATGTATCATGCATATTTATCTTTCAATAATTGTTAATTTCTTACAGGATCGGATGATGAAAGAACTTCATTTGCAAGGAACAAGAATTGAGGATATTGTCGCTGTTCTTGAAAGAACACCGATACATCCCCGGATCATTGAAGCCATTAAATCAGCTCGTGCTTTAGGGTATAAATACACTTTTCTCTCTTACTTATACCTAACTTTTTTCTGCATCTGTGGTTACCTCACCAAAAAAAAAATAGTAATCAAAGTTGGCGTGCGATGACATTGCTTTTCAGATGTGACTTGAAGATTGTGAGCGACGCGAACACGTTCTTCATCGAGACAATTTTAGAGCATCACGGCCTGAGGGAATGCTTTTCAGAGATTCATACGAACCCCGGTTTTGTGGACGAAGAAGGCAGGCTACGGATTTTCCCTCACCATGATTTCACCAAATCTTCTCATGGATGCGTTCATCCCAGCTGCCCTCCCAATATGTGCAAGGTATATATAATAACAATGACAATATATAAAACAGAATCTTCCTCTGAAAGTATTTTATGCTATCATCTTAACTTCTCTCTCAAGTAACTGACTAATATATGGTTTAATTCTCTTCTGAAATATAGGGTACTGTGATTCAAAAGATACAAGCTTCTCTATCCATGAAGGACCAGAAGAAAACGATAATCTACCTTGGTGACGGGCTTGGTGATTTCTGCCCAAGTTTGAAGCTTGGTGATGGAGACTATGTAATGCCAAGGAAAGGTTTCCCGGTTTGGGACTTGATTTGCAAAAACAAGAGTCTAATAAAGGCAGGAATATGCGAATGGAGCAATGGGGAGGAGTTTGAACATGTGTTGCTCCACCTTATCACCCGGATTTCCATTCATGGAAACAACACTGGTGGCCTCTATTCAGTTGACTGCAAACTTGAAAAGATGCCGTTTCCAGCAACCTCAACCGCTGAAGCCTTCTCCCAGGCCCTTCATGTTTTTCATTAAGAGTGAAATTAGTTGAAGTTAAAATGGCTTAAGAAATTTATGTCCTTTAACTTAGTAGAACGACTTTTGGCTATGCAGTGATTAATCTGTAATAGGAGAGGAACGTCGTCTAATAATTTAGTGGGAGTGTATTCTTTTATTTATTAAAATGGCATTCTATCTATTTTATTCTAATTGAGATTTTTTTATCTTATTATTACAATTTATTTTATTGTCATTTGAAAACAAATGGGCGAATCATTGTAGTTTTTAAATTTTAAAAATAAAACCATTATGGAAATGACAACAATTCTTAAATCATAAAATGACATGAAGTATTTTTTTTTAAAGTAAAGAAAACAACTATCGCTAACCGTGATAATTGAGTTGTTGATGGGGTGGGATTTCAACGATTTGTTCATTCACATCCTTCCCAGCATGTTCTGGAATCATCTCACGGTGCTAAGGCACCATTTATGTTTCTTTAGAAGTCACCGGAAAAAAAAAAGATGAAAAATATTTTTTTAGTACATCTATGTCAAATTGTAAATTTTAAGGAACTAAAAATTTTGTAAAAAAATCATTACATTACTGGTAATAGTTATTTATATATTTTATTTCAAAATACTACGGACAAATAGATAAACTATGTAGTAACATTAGGGTGAAACTACAACATTCATATAACTTGAGTAGCAGTGATGTTTTACTGAATAACCCTCATTTTTTGCAATATTTACATGTTTTTAAATATAATTGCAACGCCTTGCCAAATTAAACAGTTATAAATTGTGTTCAAAGAGATGTGTGTCAAAATTTTGATGCCAATAATAAATCAAAGTGGAAGAAAATTTTAAAACAAAGAACTTACTTCTAAGTTTTGTCCATCACTAAGAACCACACCATGCCATTGGCACCAGATCCTCTTTTGTACTGTTTTTTAGCATCAAATTTCGATTTAATTTTATTTGTTCATAATTATTTTCAAGCCATCATTCAATCAACTTAATGAATGAATAATTAGTTATCATCAGTTTGAGTTATTTGTGCCAGTTGAAATGGAAAAAAATTGGTTCCTAGGATGAATTTTTTTGAATAAATAAAAAATAAACATAATCAAGAAATAATGAGAAGTTAGAATTTAAACAAGTCGTAGTTGCAACATCTTTGAGTTGAATAGATATAAAATAATAGTGTTTTTGTCAAAATAAAGAAGAAGACAATTTGGTGTTTTGATATACAATATGATTAATTTAACTGCCCCAATGAGATCCAGCGACAATACACACCCACTCCTTTACTTGTTTGTTTATTTATTACATAGATAGCCATTGAGGACTGGACTGCGTCTCATCCCGCGTGACGGCTACTTTACTTGGTATCACCGTTTCCCCATTTTTACGTATTTTTTAGTACCCAAAATAGGAAACCTCCTTTCTTTCGCCTTATTGTAAAGTAAATTAGTATTCTTTGGAAAACCGAGTTAGAGAATTCAAAAAAGTTAAAGATACTAGTAATTTCTTATTATAGGCTATGTTTAGATATCCTTTTTTTTTTTCATTTTGAATGGAATATGGCTTGGCATATTCCCAATATTCCAGCCTTTTTATGCCATGAGAGAGGTTGACTAATTGACAAAAGTATAGTCAACAATATCAAACTAGTCTTTGAGGCAGCAAATCACAACCCTTCATCTTAATAATCATCCACAAGGCTTTGAGGCTAAGACATCTCATCCATCTATAAATACCACATCATTCCTTCTACATATGTATCACAAAATTTGGAAGTGTAAAAACTCAATCAAATAGCTAACCCTTCCGAACGTAATCTTTTTTTTTTTTTGTGTTTCCCTGGTTCCTATATCAACCATCACAAATGGCAGGTGCAGGTATAGTTGTTATTTTCGATTTCGACAAAACAATTATCGATTGCGATAGCGATAACTGGGTGGTGGATGAGTTGGGTGCCACTGAGTTGTTCGAACAGCTTCTTCCTACAATGCCATGGAACTCTCTCATGGTTAGTCTTTGGTTTCTTGTCCTTCACGTTGCTTGTTCTTGTTTTTCTTTGTTCCCAATCAACCAACGGGATTTGTTGTTAATCGTTGATAGATTATTACAGGACCGAATGATGAAAGAACTTCATTCGCGAGGAACAAGAACTGAGGATATTGTAGCTGTTCTGAAAAGAACTCCGATACACCCTCGAATCATCGAAGCCATTAAATCAGCTTATGCTTTAGGGTATTAATGCACTCTTCTGTCTTCGTTTGTATTTCAACTTTCTTCTGTGTGTTTTGTTTTCTAGCAAGGACACGATAATTTCTAAGAGTTTTGTTGTTTTTCAGATGTGATTTGAAGATTGTGAGCGATGCAAACACGTTCTTCATCGAGAAGATTTTGGAGCATCACGGCTTGAAAGAATGCTTTTCAGAGATCCATACGAACCCTAGTTTCGTGGATGAGGAAGGCAGGCTAAGGATATTCCTGTTAGAATTAAACCATAACTAAATATGAAATCTAAACCCAGGATCTATCATGTCAAATCATCAAGAATAATAAATCGAATGAACTGAATTGCGGGCGCGCACAGAATTAATCGATAGGATGAAAACCTTGAATCTTGATGTTGAAATCCAAATCTTTGGTATTGATCTTCCAAGAAGATAGGTTTTCTCTTGACGTAAAACTCTCTCGACGGGAAGGAGAGAAAAAACAAGTTAACATATTTCTTGGGACCACTACCTCTTTATATAGTTGATTTAATAATCAACTATTAAGTATTTATAGCTCTGCCCCTCATCGAATTATAAATACATCTTATGGTATCTACACTTTTATTTCCATGACATTTTAATACCCATGACACGCCTAACATAATTGGTCACTTAATTTTGTGTCATACTTTAAAATAGCAATATACATTATACATATGTGCCCACTATTACGGATTTTAATCCAACAATCTCCCACTTGGGCAACATATGTTTCCTGACAAATGTATAACCTTATGAGCTCAAAAATTTGCTATTATATAATAGGTATTCTATAACAATCTCGTCCATCAACTATATCCATATAGGATCAAAGCAGCTTTTGTCGTATCAATCATGACAATACTCATCAATGGTCACGTATACAAATATAGTCAAATGACATAGATCAATCATGGACGCGTAGCATGGAAAATTACATGAAATGTGAACCAAACATGTCTATTTCCAACTGGTCCTCCTAAACCTTAGCGAGATCAAACTTTACTGAATTCAGAGTGTGCATAAACCAAAAGAACTTTATTTCTGCAGAAAATAATCTTAAAATATCCTTAAACTGAAGTAACCGAAATTGTGTCTAAAACAAATGGGCATTTTTCAAAATTACAAACTCCCACTAAAACTGAATATCCTTAAATAACATTACACCCACATGAGTAGTGTGCTCATGAAAGACCTAGGGTGTCAGTTTCTTAATAAGCGCAATTATGGAGTTTGTACCAGCATGCTCTATAGACATACAACCACTCTGAATTTTCTTTAACAACTAGGAACTTAATATTTATGTGCTTTAAATTTAAAGTGTTCTTATTGTTTATAGAATAAATGAATGCATATTTATTGTCACAAAATAACCGAAGAGGTCTTTCTATTCAATCTATAATTAGCAGCCCATGTGACAAAATTCTTTTGCATCAATATTCTAATAGAATCGAAGTCTGTAAACTTGATGATCTCTAACTTACCATAACTTCGATATGTGAGCATGTAATTTTTGTTCTCTAAAGATATTTCATAACCCTATTGGCTGCTATTCAATGGTTCAAACTAGAATTGCTTAAATATCTGTCTAACATTCTAACAATGTACGCAATATCCGAACGCATACATACTTGAGCATAAATTAAATTCTCAATAGATTATGCACTTGGAATCTTTTGTATTTTTTTTAAATTTCAAGGTTACTTTTAGGGCATTGAGTAAGACTAAATTTGTCTTCTTTAGTAATATGAGTATCACTTGGTTTACTCCCACTGAAATGTAGTATATAGAATTGTGAACCAAATTTATCTCAAAACCAAATGAGATAAACAATATGAAATTTATAATTTCGTTAATGAGAGTCCAACTTAAGCTCATAGATGAATTTTTTTTAATTTACATATCATTGATTTTGTATCATTAGACACAAATCTATGATTGTACCATATAATTTGTTTCTTCAATGTCACCATTGAAAAACACAAGCGTAACATCCATCTTATGTAGCTCAAGATTAAAATAAGCAATAAGCGTCATGATTATCTTAAAAGATTCTTTCAATAAAACTTGAGAGAAAGTCTCCACAAAATCAATGTCTTCTTTTAGAGAATATCCTTTAAATACAAGACATGCCTTATACTTGTCCGCATTATCATTTGCATCCCTCTTGGTTTTAAATATCCATTTACAACCAATTGGTTTGCACCTTCATGTAATGAGACAAGTTCCTAAACTTTATTGTCTTGCATAAAATTATACTCTTCTTGAATGACATCAATTCACTTTTGAGAGTCAGAACTTTTATGATTTGATAAAAAATGAATGAATCATTTTCTATCATTCCATTATTATCCTTATTTTCTTGAAGAAATACAAAGTAATAATCCAGAATAGTATTTCTCCTTCCTCTCTTGGATATCTTTAATGACACTTGTTTTTGAGGTTGTTGAGTTTGTTATTCTGAAAACAATTACCTTATCTTGAATGAGAGTTGTTCAACATTGTTTTGCTGAGGTACTTGATTCACTTCTTGATTAATGATAGGTTTGAAAACCTAAACATCGTTAAAAGTGATAGTAGGAATTAAATTATAATCCAATTCCTCCTCAAAATCAATGTATCTAACCTTATTTCTCCCTCCAAACTCAACATCCTAAAAAAAAATTATAGATCTCTCCTTAAATAATTCCTAATTATGGGATCATAAAACTTACAACACATGGATCACTCAAAATAACTGAAGTAGTTGCTTGGTTTTGAAGTTTAATTTCTTCACATGTGTCCTAATTTATTACAAAAGAATCAACCCTTTGTAACTTATCGTTGTTTCTTTTGAGTTGGACCCTTAGCAACCTTTTTTTTTTAATATTTTCTTTTATTGCCCTTACTCTTAGAGACACTAACTAAATGAGCACTAACCAAATGAGTACTTTTACCCTTATAATGCTTCAACTTTTCTTCCTCTTTAACACAATGAGAAATGAGCTTAGCTAGAGCCTATTTCTCCTTTTGACAGCTATAACTATTTTGGATTTGATTATACTATATAGGAAGAGGTACTAAAAGCATAAGAACAAACAATTGTTAGAAAGTTCGATCTTATGTGCCTTAAATTTTGAAGCAATATTAAACATTTTCATAATGTACTCCCTCACATTTCCTTGACCCTTATACTTCATAGACATCAAAGAAGGCATAAGTGATGTCATCTTAACCTTAATGTTTTGGGTAAAACATTTCTTAATTTCGTCAAGGAAAACCTTAGATAAGTAATCTCTTTAGATTTGTGCTCCTAAAGACTTATAGAATGTTGTTCTTTATGATCATTAGACTCGTACAATTTGAACAATTTCTCCTCTCAAAATCCCTTTTTATGGGTGCTTACCGCGGTGAGAGGTGCAAGTTATTCTTCCCTTAGTGCAAAGTCTGTGTTCATACAACCAAATACTATATGTAAGTGTCTTTTCTATTCCTTGAAACTAGTTTCACTAAACATGAGTGTAGAATGTATTTAACAGATATTGTGACAGCAAAGATAAATTACCTAAATACAGAACAAAATAAGCAAATAAAATAAAATCAAGCCCACATAAATATTCATAAGTAAACAAATAAATTCAAAATAATGGCTAGTTCCCCTCAAGATACCAAGCACAACATTAATATCAAGTCTTTGGACAATAATATTAATCAGAAAAGCGGTACTCTTGTTGTAGCAATCAAACATTGACAATAAACTATGTCAAACAATAGATTAATCTTTGGAGTAACGTATTGCTTACATAAAATACCTTATAATTGTCACACATTTATCGCCACAATTGTCGTTGCAATTTTGCCAAATATTAACTTTCCTTTGGGCCAATTAATAAACGCATAAATTACAAAAACCAATAATTATCTTAATATTTTAAATAAACTAATCTACACAAAAGCGGTCACTTTGGTGACATTATGTTTCAATTAATCCATTAAAATATTAGACATCCGAAGCCAAAATATGAATTTAATTGCTTTAAAATATTTATCTTAATTTTATCTTTCAATCAAATTAAAAGATAACCAAAATAATAATAAATTTGAATAAAGGTAAACCTCATATCAAGATATCGGACACTCCATTAATATTTCATCTTTGGACAAAACATTAACTTGCAAGTGATATCTTGGTACAGTAATCAAATATTGATAATAAGAACATGTCAAACAGAAATCTTCCATTGGGCCGATTTATTGCTCACATATAAAACTAAATAATTATCACATGTTTATTACCATAGTTGCACATGTAATAATGTTAATTATTAACCTTCCTTTGGGCCGATTAATACTAACATAATCCGACTTACATGCACAAAACCTTTTATATATTAAAATAAAATAATTTCTACAATAGAGGTCACTTTGGTGACTTAATGCTTCAATTAATTTATCTTAAAATATATAACATAAATGTACCAATATCCAAATTTAAAATTATGTAACAGTCAAAACTGAAATTTCTGATAACACTTAAGTTTCCGAAATAACCCAAATAAAGTTGTCTATATGGGGCTATCAGAAATCGAAAAAACCGAAATCTTTGACTGTTTCTCAAAAAAAAAAATCCTTAAGCATGCATTTATCAAAATAAAACTTGAATTCAAAACATTCAACCTTTAACTAAAAGACAATAATTAGAAGTATCATACAAATGAGTAATACATATAATGATCACATGAAACTTTAATATATATATATATATATATTCGTAAAAACTTAACGATCAAAATTAAAATTCTTGATCAAGCCAAATTGAATATATATCATTGCCAAACATATGTTCTATAATTCATAACAATAATAGCACGTGATCATAATCAAATAGAAAAAAAAATAATGATTCAAACCCAAATAATTGCTTACGATAAGAGCAACATACTTGAAACATTGTAATATATGATACTAACATACTTTAAAGGTAGCATATTGTAACTTTTCCTTTTCCAATTACAGTGAATGAATTAAACCAACTTTGTAATTGATAGACCTTTATCAATATAGTTCTAAGGCTATTCCAACATAAGGGAGAAACTGGGAGGCAATTCGAAACCATATTATAATATTACCACTAAAAGATTTAAATGCCCCAGTAACATAAATGTAACCCTAAAACAAAACTTGATGATTCAACAAAAGTTAAGAGCAAGTTAAAATACCCTTCCTTATCATAATACATAAAACCCTAAAAAAACATAATCGATAAAGGAAACATAATCTACCGACATTGAAATTCAATGGCCCTTCACAGAATTTAGGGATAATTACGCAGAAAGCACAAAATTCTTAAAGTTTAAACTGTAATGATTAAAAAATATAATTCAAAATGTAATCATGCCTTCAAACATAATTGCTTTGGAATTGCACAGAAACACATAATGACGACGATGGTTATTAACGCCCTTTTCCTTTAAATCATCGCAAAAATAATTCAATTGAAAATTGAACCCTAAATATTAAGGGAAGGCAAACAAAGATTAGTGCGGCGCTTAACTAGAAAAATTAAAAGTTTACGATTGTGATCTTCAAGGAAAAAAAACAATCGGTTCTCAATGATTCAACATGACGAGTCTCTGATGCCACTTGTTAGAATTAAACCATAACTAAATATGAAATCTAAACCCAGGATCTATCATGTCAAATCATCAAGAATAATAAATCGAATGAACTGAATTGCGGAAGCGTACCTGAATTAATCGATAGACTGATAACCTTGAATCTTGATGTTGAAATCCAAATCTTTGGTATTGATCTTCCAAGAAGATAGGTTTTCTCTTGACGTAAAACTCTCTGACGGGGAAGGAGAGAAAAAACAAGTTAACCTATTTCTTGGGGACCACTACCTCTTTATATAGTTGATTTAATAATCAACTATTAAGTATTTATAGCTCTGCCCCTCATCGAATTATAAATACATCTTATGGTATCTACACTTTTATTTCCATGACATTTTAATACCCATGACACGCCTAACATAATTGGTCACTTAATTTTGTGTCATACTTTAAAATAGCAATATACATTATACATATGTGCCCACTATTACGGATTTTAATCCAACAATTCCCTCACCATGATTTCACCAAATCTTCCACGGATGTGTTCATCCCAGCTGCCCTTCTAATATGTGCAAGGTATACATAATAAGTTTTCAGCATGAAAAAACCAAGTAAATAACAATGACAAATCGCATAATTTTTTGGGAAATTTACGTACAAGAAATGCAAAGGCCAAAGTATGATTTGCTGCAACTTATTTTATGTTATCATCTTACCTTCTTTGCCATGTAATTGATTAAATATTTATGGTTTTAATTCTTTTTCTGAAATATAGGGTACTGTGATTCAAAAGATACAAGCTTCTCTATCCATGGAGGACCAGAAGAAAACAATAATCTACCTTGGTGACGGGATTGGCGATTTCTGCCCTATGTAATGCCAAGGAAGGGTTTCCCGGTTTGGGACTTGATTTGCAAAAACAGGAATCTGATAAAGGCAGGAGTATGGGAATGGAGCAATGGGGAGGAGTTTGAACATGTGTTGCTCCACCTTATCACCTGGATTTCCATTCATGGAAACAACACCGGTGCCGACATTGGTCCGCTCTATTCTGTTGACTGCAAACTAGAATCGATGCCGTTGTCAGCCGCCACGACCGCGGAAGCCTTCTCCCAGGCCCTTCATGTTTTTCATTAGAAGTGAAATCAGTTGAAGTCAAAATGGGAGGTGAATTTGATGTCTTTTAGCTTAGTAGAATGAATATTGCAGTTAAAATGGGAGTGTATTTTATTTATTTGTTTATTTTAATAAACATTCGCGTGATTCTTTTAATCTAGAATAGTTTGAAAACCAAGATTCAAAGCCTGGAACTATAGCAACGCAAACATATAAATTCTCAGCAGCATTTTAACAGATAGTGTAAAGCTTGTCCACAATGTATTTGTTTATTATAGAATTATTAGAGAGCGAATTTGGACCGTCTTAAAATTATATACGTTATGTTCATCCTTATTAATTGAGAAGATCATTTGTCCTTTATACACTTTCCATAAAATCATTTGTCCTTTATAGTTTGTATTTTTTTTTGGTCAAGGACGACATTATTATTATTATTATTATTATTATTATTATTATTATTATTATTATTATTAAACATGCGCGCATAATCTAGTTAACTAAAAAAACATTGAATTGCTTTCTTTGAAACTCAAAACATTGAATTGTTACATGACAAAACTCACTAATAATCAAATATTTTGCAAGTTTTGGTTTGGGCGACAGGATCCCTGGCACGGACCACAAGCACGGAGTCAGAAGAGAAATGACGGCGTCTCACAGTCACGGCTTAGCAATTATTTTTATAATTATTTTTATTTAGGTGCTAATTCAATAAATAAATTATTAATATAAAAAACATTCTTGATTACATCGGCATGATTATACTCGTGTTCAATAAGTATGAGGTTACCTTGAGGTTTACACAGGGATGAAAGACGGTTGGAAAAGGAAGTGATAGCCCAGAGATTTCTACAGTTTTGCTCCATGAAATCAGCCTTTAAGAAAATTTCGGAAGAAAATACTAATAATTATAATTATTTTTAATTTGGAGTAAATTAGTTTTTTGTTACAATAAAACAATATTTAATTTCATAATATAAATATAAGAATTTAAATCCACACAGTATACATGAACAGACATCCTAAATAACTCAATTAATAGCGTAACGTATTGTAATGGTAAACATAAATTAGAGTAGTAGTAATGAATTTTCTGTAGTGACTTCAAATTTAAAATTGAGTCTTACAAATATTCAAATATTCGTGTGCGCACGATATTATTGCGTGTTCTTTTGTACAAATTCACTACATGACATTAGTTGATCCGATATACTTACTTGAAATCGTATTTAAGGTTTATCAATACGAGTTTCCTTCTCCTGGAAATGAATTTGATCCGAACATTGTTGATGATAAACCTACAATATGGCCATATCTTGCACTACAACCCGAAAAAAGGGTCATCCACGATCAACACGGATTTACTGTGCTGAGGATTTGGCCGCCGAATTTTGAGAAAAAAATTAACGGCCAAAACTATGCGCTTGATGTAGGAATCTCGAACACACCAAGAGCATATGTCCTAATCGCTCAGGCCCTCGTCTCGGTTAATTGCATTTTATTATTCTACTACTATTTTTCTAAGTAACAAAATCTCTTCGTTAGGTTTCAATTTCTTTTGGTTTGGAATCATTTTCAATGCGATTTTAACCCCGTTTATAATGCTTCAAAAATTTGCTCGTTATACATACACAAAACCAAGCTTTGGAACCATTTTCAACGCGATTTTTACACCATTTACAATGTTTCATATGTGTCGATATCAGTCTCAAATGAAAGATAAGTTTGAATATTACGCCTCTAAGCTTAGAGATTACGCAAAATTTTCGATTGACTTCTCAGAAAAACCCTTCAAACATGCCTATCAAGCCATTTTAGCTTCTTCTTCATGCACAAAACCAAGCTTTGGAACCATTTTCAATGCGATTTTTACACCGTTTACAATGTCTCGTATGTGCCAATATCAGTCTCAAATGAAAGATAAGTTTCAATTCTACGCCTCCAAGCTTAAAGATTACACAAATTTTTTGATTAACTTCCCGAAAAAACCCCTCAAACATGCCTATCAAGCCATTTTAGCTTCTTCTTCATGCACAAAACCAAGCTTTGGAACCATTTTCAATGCAATTTTTACACCATTTACAATGTCTCGTACGTACCAATATCAATCTCAAATGAAAGATAAGTTTCAATACTACGCCTCCAAGCTTAAAGATTACGCAAAATTTTTAATTAACTTCCCGAAAAAACCCTTCGAACATGCCTATCAAGCCATTTTAGCTTCTTCTTCATGCACAAAACCAAGCATTGGAACCATTTCCAACGCGATTTTTACACCGTTTACAATGTCTCGTATGTGCCAATGTCAGTTTCAAATAAAAGATAAGTTCAAATACTACGTTTCTAAGCTTAAAGATTACGCAATTTTTTCGATTAACTTCCCGGAAAAAACCCTCGAACATGCCTATCAAGCCATTCTAGTTTGTTCTTCATGCACAAAACTAAGCTTTGGAACCATTTTCAATGCGATTTTTACCCCGTTTATAATATCTCGTATGTGCCAATATTAGCCTTAAACGAAAAGTTCCAGTACTACGCTTCCAAGCTTAAAAATTACAAAATTTTCCCGATTAATAACCTGGAAAAACACCTCGGATTACACTAAACTTGCTTTCTGCAGGAAGTGAGTTCAGTATTATAAAGTCAGGCTATATTTTTATTTTCTCGTGGAATTAGTGTTGTGCAAAACGCGAGGTCTTTTTAGTTAATTTTAAATGGGTTACCTTAAATATTTTTTTCACGTCGGACAGACCCCACGTCTTGTAGAAAGCGATGTCGATAATCGCGTTTTGCAAAACGCGAGGTATTCCTACGTGGTCGATTTGGGGGGTCATTTTTCCAATAAATTATTTAAAAGGGTTTTTGATTAAAAAATGCTGCTCTGGGCGAGTCTAACATGTGGTATGTCTAAAGTGCGGTTAAAAATGGCAAATTCTGAAATTGTTCATGAACTGAAAATGTTAGACTCCTCGATAATATTTTTGGGTTTTTTTAGTTTTTTTTAAGTATTGATACTTATTTTGTAAATATCGATATTTTGTCTCAAACTGAAAATTTATCAAAAAATTAAATATCAACATTTAAAAAAACTTAAAAAAACCAACAAAAAATATTATTAAAAAATCTAATATTTTTAGTTCGTGAACAGATTTTAAAATTTATCATCTTTTAATCATACTCTAGACGTATCATATCGCAAACCTACCAAAATGGGCAAAACTCTCCTCCATGTCCCTACGGGCTACGTTTTAAACCCTTTTCGTTAATAAGATAGCGCCTTTTTCCCTTTTAGAAACCAATATTGTAATTACCTAAACGACGCCGGTTTGTTACTAACATGAATCCACCAATTCCCGACACTCGAAATTCCACCCATGTTTAATGTCATTCTCGTAATGTTAGTATAGTTTTCAACGCTGTTCTTCTTCCCCGACAACGTTCGTGCCTCGTTACAACCAAAGCACTTAAATTGAATTTTCTTCTGTTATATAGAAATAAAAAAAGTCGAATTCAGATATTAATTTAAATATCATTATTTTTTATTATTATATTTTTTGATACATTAACTAGACAACTTTATTTATAAATAAAATAAAACTAAAAATAACTTAAAAAGGTTTTAAAACATGAAAAAAAATAGTAAAAATAAGAATAAAAGATAAGCGTAACACCAGTCAGATACACTTTCTTTTTGTATTAAAGAAGATCTATGCAGTTTATTGTAGGAAGGGTCTCTGAGGAGTTGTTGAAATATAAATTAGATGAAATTTCCAAAATCGGTAACCACCTTTCATACTATTCTTAAAAAATTACGGTTCGCTCTAGATTACATCGGCAAACAAACCCAAAACGGTGGCAAGCTCTACGTGACCACCGAAAAAATAAGAATAAAAAATAAGTGCTGCAAGAGTCACCGTATGAACATCAAAAACCTGCAAAAGTAACCATAGAAACGTGTCACAAGGCAGAGACGTATCATAAAGACAAAGAAAGCGTGCCACAAAAGCAGCCGAAAGCACAATAAAATGTGCAAAAAAACATAACAAATATGTTTGAAATAATCACCTTCCATATAAAACTATTGAACACAAGTTTTTTAAGATAAACATCACCCGTTTTTCTACTAGAACTACTTGTTCGTAATTTTCTTTTGCTACATCTATACCTATATATACGTATGGTGAAATTAAATAACTCTTTTTTTGGCATTTATTACAAAAAAATCGTGATTTTATTTAGATATACTCATAGGAAAAAAACTTTGATAAAATTTAATAATATCGACTAATCAAACATCAATTTAGTTAAGAAATGTATAAGATGAGTCTACTACGGGTGACACGCACCGTTGAACACTACTGACGCAATACATTGCTGAATATCATTAAATGTTTAATAACTTTTAAATAATTATTAAAAATCCTTAAGGTTCTACATGCAATTAATCATATTTCAAAATAAAATTAGAATAAAATTTTCCATGAACCATACTCACAATCTTATCTATAGTCATTCTCAATTAAATAAACTCACATCATAGTTTTTTTCCGCATAATAATTTTTATAAATTAAAATTTACAAATCATCTTCTTTTTCATACCTCATATATTTATTATAATATGTTAATAAATGAAATCATTAAAATAAAAAAAATAAAAAACTTAACCCACAACTCAAAAGAAACAAAAATAAAATTATTATTAATAAAATTATTGCATTTTAATCTCAACAGTAAAATACAGTATCGTCCATATTGGGAAAATTCTAATCAGGGTTTTAAAGTTTTCAACTTGTTCGAAAGAGCATAATCTCTATGGCTTGGCTATCTTTCCATCTGAATTAATGTCTCCTTCAATTTTGATTGCTGCATGGTTCAAGAATCTACATGTAGTAGAAACGATTTCCCAGCAAGAAAATAAGCAAACCCAGAAAATTAAAAACCGCACAAATTCCAAATCCCACTCCCCAACTAACATCAAATTGATTGGCTAATGTTGCTAATGTAAAAGGAAACACCCCTAGGCCTATTGATGCCAAGGTAACGCCCGAATATAGAACAACTAAGTGGAGCATCGATGGACCGTGGCACAAGCTTGAATCTGTTTCACAGTGTTGGAATATAAAATTTTCACGATATGGGCGAGCAGCCGAGCACTGTATTTTATGGGTTAAGGTTGAGATTCGAATGCAATAATTTTATTTTTTTGTCTATTTTAATTTGTGGGTTAAATTTTTTCGGTTTTTTCTATTTTAACGATTTTATTCATTAATATATTATAATAAATATATGAGGTATGAGGAAGAAAATGATGATTTATAAATTTTAATTTATAAGAAAATATTATGTGGAAAATAAAGATGATGTGGGTTTATTTAATTGGATAAAACCATGGATGGGATTATGAAAATGGTTCATGGAATAATTTTTTCTAATTTTATTTTGAAATATGATTAATTGCATGCCGAGCCTTTGAGATTTTTAATAATTATTTAAAAGTCATTAAAAATTTAATGGTGTTCGACGGTGTATTGCGTTAGTGATATTCAGCGGTGTGCGTCGTATGTTCTAAAATTTTTCTTTTGATTATTAATTTATTTTGTGTTTAGTTATTTAGATTTATACTATTTATATTACACTGTGATTGAGTTTCAAAAAAAATGTATACTTCAATTTATATTTTAAATTTATATTTAATTAAAAATAAAAATTATATATAGAAAAATTCTACAACGGACGTCGAACATCGTTGGATACCACTAACACTTAAATTAATTAATAAAAATTAAAATTTTTAAAAACTCACCATACAATTAATAATTATTTAAAATACAATTTCAATTAAATTATTATATATATTATTTTTTTCAAATAATTAAATCAAATAATAACTATAATCAATCCTAAATTAAAAAACCTTAAATCTCGGAAACCGCGTCTTTTAGTACCGATGATGCTTCTAGAATGGTCATCGAAAAGAATTTAACAAAGACGATTTCGGTGAAAAGGGGTTCGAAGCGACAATTCGAGAGGGCATGAAAATAGGAGTTGCTTTTAATCTAGCTGATTACATTCCTCAAATTAGAAGACTCGATCTTCAAGGACTAACAAAGCGAATGAAAGCTATTGCTAAGGATTGTGACGACTTCTTAGATAAGATAATTGAAGAGCATGTTCGATCTAAAGACTAAAACAGAGTCAAGAACTTCGTCAATGTCATATTGGGATTCAATGTCATGTCAGGCGATAATTTATCGGCAGACGGTGATTAACGACGATTAAAATGTCAAAAAAATGATTTTTTTATTTAAAAATGAATTATATTGATATTTAATCTAATTATTTGAAATAAATTTAAAAATATAATATATATAAAAATAATTTAATTAAAAATTTATTTTAAATAATTATTAATTATATATTAAATTCTTAAATTTTTTAATTTTTATTAATTAATTTAATAATATTTAACTATATTCAATATTAATAGTGTTCAACACTGTTTGACACATGTAGTAGACTCCTCCATACTCCAATATAATTTTTTCACAAAAAATATATTCATTTGATTGATGGATTTGTTATGAAATTTATTTTTTTTTTATTTTTTATTTTAAATAATGTCATTATTCCACGTTACAGATAATGAAAATTACAGTTTAGTTTTACAAGCAAAAATTTATTGTCGTTGTCAGCATTGATACATTACACAGAGTTCTGTTCAGATGCCAAAGGTTGTTCTTTCAAATCTTTGTATTAAAAACCATAAAATTTTTTTTTCCATTTTCTCTATCCTTCTATCTTTCCTTTTTGTTCAACTGAACGTTTAGTATAAATAATTATTTATCTGTACTAGTTTGAGCTTGCTTGTTTCCAGTGTTGCTAAAA
The DNA here is from genome assembly GCA_019671005.1 of Hibiscus mutabilis. Lineage (NCBI taxonomy): Eukaryota > Viridiplantae > Streptophyta > Magnoliopsida > Malvales > Malvaceae > Hibiscus > Hibiscus mutabilis. The sequence continues at coordinate 76,192 of JAGYYJ010002561.1, forward strand.
TGATCTGGAAGAAGACGATGACGGAGAAGAAGAACAGTGCCTAGTTAAAATAATTAAAAATAATTAAAATGGAAACAAACAGGTAACTATCTCGTTTCTGGGTACTAAACCTTTTTGTTTCTTATGATTTTTCACTTCTAATCAAATGTTCTTTTTCTGTTATATATACACATGTATTCAGAGTTGGTCTTTTTTTAGTGAAAGTTGCTTCCTTTTTGTCAAAGGGAGTCTGGGTTTTGTTTTAAAACAATTTTATGGAAGGTTTAATTGTTAAATAGCGAGGTAGCTGGTGATGCTTTGTTTTGCATATCGTAATTTTTTAATGTTTTCCATCTATGCTGTTTAGTTCAGAAAATTGGCGAGCCTTGATTATTAAAATTGCGGTGGTTGGTGGCTTGGGGGATATCCATAATCCATTATCATTTTTGGTTTAGAATACGATCTTCAGTTGTATTCTGGAGGGATTTTTTGATTTTTTTGTCGTTATAGGTTTCGTTTTATGCAAAAAAAGAAAAAAGAAACTGTGTTGTTAGCTGGTAGTTCTGGTTGTTTATGTTTTTAATTTTCTAATGCGTGTTTAAGTTTTAAAGTAATAATCTCCATTTTATTTTGTACTGAGAATTTGAACTAGTTTTGTTAATTGAATTTGAGGCTTGAAAAGGGTGCTGCTTTTTTTTTTTTTTCTATTTACATCTTCAAATCTGAGACTTTTTGCCAGCTGTGAACATTTCAAGAGTCAAATCCTTCTACAAGAAAGCTGCTGCCTTACAAGTTACAACGCATTATGATTTGATTTCTTTGTATGGAAGCCTACACAGGAGAATCAATGTGCAGAAAATTTTGTTCTGTTTCTGCGAAAAACTAAACAAGAAGAAAAGGGGGAAACTGATACCCGGTTCCAGAAATACACACCTTATTTTTTTCTTGTTTTGTAGCTGTTACTTTCACTGTGTTGACACAGTGATTTGAACCCCATTTAGAAAAGAAAGGAAAAGCAGGTTCTTTTGTATTGATTCAATTTTTTGGGAGTTGATGTCTTTTTCCAGTTTCATGTCAAACAGTAGTTTGATTCTCAATCCGTGCTTAATTTAAGCAAAAAGGACTTAACTTTCTTGTTTTAGTGACAAAATGGGTGGTTAGATCTTCATCAAATTTTCAATCACCAGTGGAATATACATACTAAAAGGCCTTTGAAAACTAGGTAATTTTTAGGTAATCGAGTTTGAGTTAACGTGAATCAGTGAAAAATGTGTTGTCATAGATGCCGTTATCTCTCTGTTTCTCAGTAGATTATCTGGAATGGAACAGTTAGCCATGTTGGTGGCACATGTCCTCGAATCCAGTATGGTGGGGGCAGATCAATAATGCAATTTTTTTGTTTTGTTTGTTCCTTTTAAGACATATTTTTATTTCGATGGTAGTTGTTATTAAGATAGTCTTTTAAGATTTGAATCTATTGAAGAGAGAAAAATTTTGAATCGAAATTATTCGTGGCAAATGAGTCAAGAACAGAAAGTAAAGCAGGGGAAAACTGGGCTGAGTATGGCCAAGAAAGTTGTGGTTGCTGTTAAGGCATCCAAAGAAATTCCCAAGACTGCTCTGGTGTGGGCATTGACTCATGTTGTTCAACCCGGAGACTGCATTACATTGCTTATTGTTCCTTCACATTGTTCAGGTATTTTTTTTTCTTGTTTTGTTTATTGCTTTTGCAACCTATGACATGTTAGGATCGAACTCCTGCTGATGGTAACATTGATGGGGGTTTTAGAAATCTGATTACATGAATGATTTATGAATAATGATGAAATTTGGTTAGCCTGCTCGCATCTCAGTTACTTGTTTTGGTCTCATAAGTTGTTGCCGCATACAGCTTTAAACATCTCCATTCAAGTTAATAATGATGGAATTTCCCGCGTAATGCTATTTGTTCTTCTTTTGTATATTTTTGTTTTTTTGGGTGCCCTTCTTCCAATTACGAATTAATGGATGCAGACACGTTATCATGTGCCTGGAAATTTTGCTGTATATGAGTGTAGATTGTCTTCCAGTTTCGCATTCCAATTTCTAACATGTCTGATGTTTCTTTTTAAATTAATTAGTTTTCTTGTGGTTGTTAAGTTCTTTCTGGCATAGAAAGTGCCCGGGGCTTATTAGAAGAGTCACAGATGAACATGATTATGGTTTTGACTCCTGCTGACAAATCTTCTTAACTTATTTTTCTCCAATAATTCCTGCCTGATGGTTAAATGCCACAATCCTCCAGGTAGAAAATGGGGTTTTCCATGATTTTCTGGTGACTGTGCCACCAGTTGCCTCAAGTCCCAAACAGGATCAAGTTGGGAGCAAAATTCTGGTATCAGTGATTTCTTCTCCCAAATGATCCTCCAGCTCCACGATGTTTATGATCCCAGCAAGGTAAATACCTGGCTCTGTGTGCTTGATTATATTATTGTTTTTGTAAATGTCAGTTGCCTGCTAATGCTTCGATTCTGAATTTCATTGCACAGATTAATGTCAAGATAAAAATTGTTTCTGGTTCACAATGTGGAGCTGTAGCTGCAGAAGCTAAGCAAGCTCAAGTTAGTTGGGTCGTATTGGACAAGTAACATCCTGTTTGCTTTGTTTCTTCTTCCTTTCTTTTCCTTTCCTGTTCTATCCTAAAAGGTATATGGTCATGCTTGCAGTATCCCCATTTTTTATTCTTTTTTTCAGGCAGCTCAAACACGAGGAAAAGCGCTGCATGGAGGTGTTGCAATGCAACATAGTGATTATGAATCGTTCTCAGGCAAAAGTGCTGCTCTTAAATTTGGTTGGGGCATCTGAGAAGGAAGCTGAAGCTTGTCAATTAAATCCCGAGACAGATGAAACATCTGAAAAGCATCCCAAAAACAAAAATGGATCATCCGACTCTATTGGATTTATAGGGCCAGTTGTCACTCCAACTAGCAGTCCAGAGCTTGGGACCTCATTCACTACTACTGAAGCAGGAACTTCTTCATTGTCTAGCTCTGATCCAGGCACTTCACCTTTTTGCACCTCAGAAAGGAATGCAGACTCGAAGAAAGAGGAATCACTAGTCATCAAGGAAAATCAGGATCTTCACGAGTCTATTTCAGACACAGAGAGTGAAAATGTATCCTTATCTTCAGTGAGTTTAAGGTATCAACCATGGATAACTGAATATCTTACTTCTCATCATCAGTCCTCACAATGCCTCAAAGAACCTTCAGGTCGAGCTAATTTTAGGCTCAAGTTTCAACAACAAAAGACTTACTGGAGAAATTTTTGAAACATGATAGAGAAGCTGGAATTGGAATGTCAAGCTTTAGGAGTGATATTGAATTTAATGGAAATGTGAGAGAAGCTGTTGCATTATTGAGAAATTCTCCTCCTGGCCCTCCTCCGTTATGTTCAATATGTCTGCATAAGGCACCTGTATTTGGAAAACCACCAAGGTGGTTTACCCATGCTGAATTGGAGCTTGCAACTGGTGGATTTTCCCAAGCTAATTTCTTGGCTGAGGGCGGGTTTGGATCCGTTTATAGAGGAGTACTCCCAGATGGACAGGCAATTGCAGTCAAGCAACACAAATTGGCTAGTTCCCAAGGGGACCATGAATTTTGCTCAGAAGTGGAAGTCCTCAGCTGTGCTCAGCACAGGAATGTTGTTATGCTGATTGGATTCTGCATTGAAGATAGAAGGCGGCTGTTGGTTTATGAATACATATGCAATGGATCTCTAGATTCTCATCTATATGGTATTTCACTGATCTTTAGCTCACCGCCCTATGTATGTACTGATCTTTGGTGTGTGTGGTTGATATAGTCATCATATGTTGGTCCTAAAGACTTTGCTATAATCCTATGAGACAGAGACTTGTTATCTTCTTTTTTTTGACAATGTGATTTCCTAGCTATTAGGATTTGATGATTGGACTGGAAAAAGGTGTTCCCTCTACCTTGATTTCCCCCTGTCCCGGATGGTAAGGGGAAAAGTGCAAAAACCATAGATAGTGAACTTGGTTGCCATCTGTTACTGTGGATTTAACATGTTTCACACTCGAGTTCTTGGAAAAAGTATTTATTAGTCTTGAATGTGATTATTTCTATCTAGCTACCATAGTTTTGAATGTACCACAAATTTGATGTGTTTCAGGGCATCATCGAGATCCGTTAGAATGGTCTGCGGCAAAAGATTGCTGTGGGAGCTGCTAGAGGTCTGAGATACCTTCATGAAGAATGCAGAGTTGGCTGCATTGTGCACCGTGATATGAGGCCAAACAACATTCTCATTACCCATGATTTTGAACCTTTGGTAGGCAAACTTTTAACTCTTCTGCATGCCTAAATTTCAAATTTACTTGTTAAAGGATCTTTATTCTTCATTTCTAGAATTGATTCAGATTTTAGATGGTTACTAGGAAATGCTGTTTCTGTAATTGAACATTTTATTGTTTTATTATATAGTTGTACATGCAAGTATTGATTCAGATTTGTTTTGCTAGGTTGGTGATTTTGGCCTTGCAAGATGGCAGCCTGATGGTGATGCTGGAGTGGAAACAAGAGTGATTGGAACATTTGGGTAAACTTGAATGACAACTTTGTTTTTCACAATTTACCTAACTTATGCAATTAAAGAAATTAGTAATGGTTTATGGTGTGGCATAGGTATCTGGCACCAGAATATGCTGAAACTGGCCAAATTACCGAAAAAGCTGATGTTTATTCCTTCGGAGTTGTGTTAGTTGAACTTGTTACCGGACATAAAGCTGTGGACCTTAATAGGCCAAAAGGCCAGCAATGTCTAACTGAATGGGTAAAGTTTTAAACTCTGATTCTACATCTTCCTGCAAATCACTAGTTCGAGGGTTTATTCTTTACTCCTGTGCACCTTTAAGAACAATTTATGAAAGACATCTTCTAACATCTGCCATATGTATGAAGGACCAAAACAATTCTTTCTGGCCTTCAGTTTATTTTTGCTTATTTCTTATTTTGTGGTCTTGAATAGGCCCGTCCACATCTGGAAGAATATGCTATTGATGAATTGGTGGACCCAAGATTGGAGGATCTCTACTCCGAGCATGAGGTCTATTGCATGCTTCATGCCGCATCATTATGCATAAGGCGGGATCACTCGTTTTAGGCCTCGCATGTCACAGGTACTGAGAAATGTTTTAGAGAAGAGTTTAATTTGTTTTACCATGCATATCAATACGACTCTTTTGTTTTTATTTTTTTACGCAGATCTTAGTAGCCTTAAAATCATTGGAAACTCAATACATTTTTACTTTATCACAACACTTTTACTTTATCACAACATTGTTTAACTTATTGAAAATGTTTATTCAAATAAACAGGTTTAGCTCTATTTTATAAATTTCCAGAGGTCTGTTTTCTGATTAACTGTTGAGAATTGAAGACATGAATGGTTAAATGGTATTTGGAAGGAATGGTTTGCTTACAAAATACCTTCAGTTTTTTTATATTTTAAAGCCATTACCAAATAGGTTACAGAATATTTTCTGAATCATTAAATGTTCTTGCGGAACAGGTTCTCCGTATATTAGAAGGTGACATGCTTATGGACACAAATTACGCATCACCAGGATATGACATTGGCAACCGCAGTGGCCAGATTTGTGCAGAACAACAACAGTATTACAGTGGATCCCTGGTAAATGAGGCATTAGAAGATTTCAGTGGGGAGCTCTCCCTTGACGGGCTAAGGTCGGGAACCAGGAGGACTTCATGTGCAGCAGATCATTTGTAAAAAGCTCATTTCAGGGGTGTTCCACACATGGTAGGCGTATCTATCTATATAAATCATTTTGTATAGTCATAGACTAGTAGTAGTATTGGAAGCAAAGGGCAGTATTTTTTTGTAATTCTTTTTGGAAATGCTGATTTTCAAAGCTATGGTGAAATATTATATGCTTTCTAATTAAAATCAATGAGGCAGAGTTGAGAACTAGGGTTGTTTTCTTCCTTCTATCTCTTTCACATGTCTGTTGAATATGGGATTTTGTTTGATAGTTGCATTGCATGGGAGGACAGTTATATATTCTGAATCTTAATTGGTGAGCAAGGTAAAAAAAATCATTGTCTTTGACAGTTCATGGCAAAGACACGGTTTTCTCATACTGATTTTTGTTAATCGAGAAGTGTTTTAGCTGACATTAAAATGTTCTGAGCTTTTGTCTTGCATTAAGAAACCAACAACCAGACAGTGAAATGTCCTTGTCTTACCTGTAAAAGTTCAAACTTTTGAAAGGGCTCATTTTCGAAACATAAAACTTTCCCGGGATTTCATTTCTGGGTCATGATGACAAGCCTGAATGTTGCAGAAAACAGTTCATCAAGAAGGCCATTAAATTTCTGCTGCTTTTTTTTTGATGCTTTGGCAGTAGGGTAAAGTCCATTCTTTTTCGTGCAAGGATAATATGTAAGCAAAAGACAAGTTTTTTCTTGTCCCGATGTTGCATCTATACAACAGAACATTGATGATGATCAACGTGCATATCCTTTTCTTTCTTCTGGTCTGAAAATGATTCAAACATCCAAATTCTGTCTCATTAAAGTTTGAAAATGATTCAAACACATTTTGAATCCTGGTTAAAGATGAAGTGCACTTTAATAAAAACAGCTTCTCAGTCCAAAGCAGCTGGAAGTGGGCTGCGGTGAGGCCATTGCACTGCTAAATCCATTGCCGATCATTGGTGGGGCTGCCACACGAGATCCCCATGGGCGCAATCATTCACACAAAATACTCACTACAAACTCCATGATTTCATTGGTTACGTGATAATATTAAAAACTATATTGCCTTTATCATAAACAATATGATGGCTAGCTTGATGCCTAAGTCATATTCTCTGCTTTCTGAATCTCACCTGGTTTCCTTATAATTTGGGATCCATAATATTCCCATTTTCATTAAAATTATATCAGACAATAAGAACAAAAGGGACAATTAGGGAATTGATGGGTCACTTCTTTAAAATATACAATTACTTGGGCTACGACTAGCAATTACTAAAGTCTAATAATCTGCAGTATTGGTCTGTAAAAAGAAGACAAAAACATATATGGACTTTGTCAAGAAGCTCCCCACCCACACGTGTGCACTGTTGCCTTTTCTTACTTTATGTCTGGCTTTAAATATTTGTTGTTGGATTAAGCTTTACAAACTTCTTTATTTGTGGCTTAGCCAAAAGCAGATGTAGAGATTAACGAAGATGGGTCAGTCTACAATCTACTCTTCCATACTTTCCACCCAAACCGGCATTCTCTTCTTCATTCTCACTGTTGGAAAGTTCACTATTGTGTCTTCTTCCGCCACCCATCTGCACATTTTTAATTAATTAAATTCACATCATTATTATTATCATTAATAAGCAATCACATATGAAATAAAAAGTTGGAATGATAAAATTATTATTCGTTAACATATTTTGAATTATCTGCTGTCCATCTTTTTTTTTTTAAATTTATAATGAGAAAATACAATAATAATAATCAACAGTCAAAACATT
>JAGYYJ010002455.1:0-83195 GCA_019671005.1 Hibiscus mutabilis
ATGATTCCTCCTGTGAATCAAGGAAGTTCATTGCGGGGAATTGCACCTGATCTTGCATCCAATATTGCTCCTAGAAATTATGCTGTGCCTACAAGTTATTTGGGCTCAGCTTACCCAGCTGCGCCAGGTCTTCAGTACCCCATGGCATATCCTGGGGGAATCATGGGCCATCGTCCGTTTACTGGTTCACCTGGTTCAGTGCGACAAACAAATGCAAACAGTAATTCTTCATCACCTTCCCCTGTTGGTGCAAATTCAGGAGGCCAGATTGAAGGTTTGCTATCTGTGATCCTCTTGGTTTTTGTTACCTTTTGAAAGAAGTATATTGCTGGTGGTAGCATATTATTAATTAGTGTATGCTCTGACCTAGGTCCGCCTGGTGCAAATCTATTTATTTATCACATACCTCAAGAATTCGGTGATCAAGAGTTGGCTAATGCTTTTCAAGGATTTGGTAGGGTCTTAAGTGCAAAGGTGTTTGTTGACAAAGCAACGGGAGCTAGTAAATGTTTCGGTAAATGCATTATCTTTTACTTCTTAATCTGATATGATTGTCAAGGAGTTTTCTCTCTCAAGAATCTCTCTTTGCAGGATTTGTTAGTTATGACTCTCCAGCAGCTGCTCAAAATGCGATAAACATGATGAATGGATGCCAATTAGGTGGTAAGAAACTCAAGGTTCAGCTTAAGAAAGACAACAAACAAAACAATCCGTATTGGTTGAGAGGTTAGTCTTGGAAGTAAGCAGAATGGAACTTGGACATATTGACTGGCTGTGATTATCAGCCTTTTGGGTGGATTCAGGATAACCTGTGCTTATATGTTCCACTCCATTCACGTAATTGCGTAATGGGATCAAAATCCCAGACACTTGTAATTTATGTTGCATTACATGCCTACGCAATTTGTATTTTGTGTATCTTTGAATTCAATTTAGATACTAGATATTGATTTATTGATTTTTCCTTAATGTATTTGTTTCCATGCTCAATAACTTATTCTCTACAATTTTGATTTTTTTTCTCAGCAAGATACATTCTTAGAGTTCATTCACTTTCTCTGTATTATCACTTGTGCATTGTACTCGGCACTTCCCTTTTGTTCCTTGGTGCAACATTTTTTGGTTGATACTTTTAATGATTCCTGTTATCCTATAAAAGAATGTTGCAGTAGGTGTATTGATAAAGTTACCTGAAGTGATGATCCATATTCCTTTTGGATGCACTCAGCCCTACGACATTCAGGTATTATAAATCATAACGCATAGAGGTCTATCTTTTGGTTTTTACATGAGATTTTCTTTCTGTCATCTGGCCCATGCAGATTTTTTCTGGAACTATGATTTATCATTTTGGTACTTGTTCCCCCTTTACTGAATTTAGTCTCTACATTTTTAACTTGCAGTTGAAATAGGTAAGATTTTTTTAAAATTGAAACATAACATCTATTATGCCTATCTTTATTTTCAGTAGCTTGGTTGAAGGTGTTGCAGATACATTATTTTCAGTAGCTTGATTGTACTCTCCATTGAAATTTGGAGGCACCTCTCATGCTTCCTTTATCTGTTTGTCGCATGGTAACCGGAACCCTACATCTCAGGTACTACTTGTTGCTTGTATGTTGAGTATCCTTTCTGCTGGGATCATGAACCTTTTCCTTGCATTTTATATCTCCTTCGGTTTTATGCTTGCTTATTTTCATTAGTTCATAACCGCATTAAGATGATCATGTAGATAGAGGGTTCTTTTTCTTTTTTGGTAAAATTTCCTGTTTCTGCCGATCAAGTTGATATAAAGAACAGAATCTCGAGGGTAGAAAATTCTGCTGGTAAATATATTACAAACTCCATCGGCCATTTTCTTTACGTGTGCTGTTTCGTTCATTTTCTGTTCGTTGTATATATGATGTCTCGCATCTTGTCATGCCACAGTGCCAACGTACATGTGGGAGTTTGGTGCATGAATCCACATTATTTTTCATCTGTAAATAATTCTCGACTATTCATCTCGTTTGTCATGTAAGACTTCATACACGTAGATAAAGCAAACAAATTACATTTTTTTATTCAGATTTGAGTACTAGTGATGTTAACCTGCTGCTGGCAGCTTGAAGACTTGTGATCCCTGTAACCCCTAGACTCGCCTATGCGTTATGTGTAATTCCAGGAGGTCACATTTCATAAAAACTTCCCATGAAAATATTCACAGTTTAAAGTTCAATTAGACAGTAGTTATAAACCATAAATATAATACTAGAAGCTCAGTCTAAAACCATATCAGAATTAAATTACAAAAGGATGCCATATCGGACAATTAAGTAAAGTATGCAGTAACAAAATATAGACTCATGTCACCGTAATAAAGGCAGTTTGGAGGATAGAAACATTACAACAAAAGAAGTGTACTGAATGTGTCGATCCTCTAAGTGCTAAGTCCGGGAAGTCTATCCAAAAGTATCTGAAAGGGGAAGATTTAGGGGTATGAGCTAGAAAGCTCAGTGTGTTCCAATAATTGCAGATAAAACATATAAATAGTTCATATATGCATAAACATTTAGGTAAAACATGTTTCAAGAGCAGCCAAAGTTTTATTTATACTTAATTACCCTCCAACTGCACATCGATATGCAGTTCCCTAGAACTGCATCCATAAGGATTTACCATAGGCCCAATGGGCATAGGAGCCAACCTAAGGGGCTGCCTTAGGTCCATAAGGAATTTCCCGAGTTGAAACGTCGGAACCTACCCAAGGGGCTACCTCGGGTCCATAAGGAATTATCAGCTGGATCAGGGCTGAACCTACAGAGATTTCATAACATATCCCAATAGTATACCCCAGATAAAAAAATCAATGTTTGTACAACATACATTAATATCTGGAATCATGTCGTAGACATATGTTTATAACAGAAAATAATAACCAGAGATCATGCTTTCAAATCAGATATATGAGCGCACTTCCAAGCAGATAAAGTAATGCATTTAATCAGATACAATATCATGTTTCAAAACAGATAAGGTATTCAAATCATATAAAATTATTCATGCTTTCAATAAGAAAAAATATTCGTGTGCACATGATCATTGCAAAAAATATATTTAAAACCGTAATTTAGCACACAAGGACCACACCTCAAAAAGTTGGTCGGAAAGGTCTATCAGGCACCCGCCTTGCTACGCTCTGTAGAGGTGCTAGATCCTAGGTCATAACGGAACAAGGTTACTACAAGAGAATAAATTCGCCTTGCTACGCTCTGCAGCAATGCGAGATCCTAGGTCATAACGGAACAATGTTACTACAAGAGAATAAATTCTGATTAAATAATTTCACTATGTTTTCTTAGATCATACGAGTAACTACGGGTGCGCGCTGGTGAGCGAACCGAGAGGAGCTGGGCTGAACAGACGAACGGTCGGGAGAGTCTCTTGTATCTTTAAGCAGATAATAAGTCACATAAGTCTTTTATTCAATATAATTCTCTTAATGAAATATCTTAATATGTATGCATGTTCGGATTCAATATCAGATTCGGAGGCTTTCGGGTTAGAATTTCGCAAAACAGATTTTAAAAAAGACTCAAGATGCCAAAGAACATAGAATAGAGGTTTTCGAAAAATTTGACTTTTTGGATCAAAGTCAACGTTGACGTCAGCAACTAAAGTCAACACTGACATTATACTGATGCCATAGGCCAAAGTCAACACTGACGTCATTAGTCAAAGTTAGCACTGACGTTATGCTTACATCATCGGTTAAACGGGTAAGGCAGTCAGGTTCGGGTCAAACTCAGGTTGGCAGACTTGGGTTTGGGCTTAGTTAAACGGGTCGGGTACGGGTTACTGGGCCTTAACAGGTCGATTTGTTATAGCCGGTTCAGACCGGTTCAAATGGCTTGGCTCGATTTTGGGTTCAAACTCGATTTATAGCCGGTTTAACATGGCCACTGTCTAAGGCAACCGAAAATTGCCTTGGACGACATGTGTACTCCACGCGCGACCTTATACAGCCAGGAAAATATCCCAAAATGCAATTCACGGAGTCGGGTTGAAGGTGCAACGACGCTCTGATTGGTGACTGCGATGAAGGCCACGGAGGAGAGATAGGGCAGATCGAGGCTGAGAACGGTGGGGGATTAGGTGAGAGAGATGAGGGGAAATATGGATATTTTCAAATTTGAATGGTCATAACTTAGTAGGTGGGGAGTCAGATCGGGCTTTAACTAAATCTGATTTAATAAGCCTCCTAACTTAACTTTAATATTTTTCTAGTCAACACTTGATAAAAAATGAACACTTGGCTTAGTGGTTTAACACCACTGAGAGAAGGGAGGGGTGAGGTCGTGTGCAAATCCCACCAGCCCCATTCTCAATCATATCTAATTATTTTTTATTATTTTATTATTTTTTAAGCATATATATCAGAGTGTTAGAAGCCCTCCTTCAACCCTTTTCTTTCTTCATTTTTATTCCTCGTGCTGGTTCTATCAAGTTTCGATCTTTTGGTGGGTCACAAGCAGGTCCTCATTATTAAACCTTATCTATATTTCCCTAATTTTCAATTCTCAATCAAATAGAAATACAAAATAATTAAACAGCCATGCTTCATAAAGTAATGACTCATCTCTACCACTCCACCCACATATCCCATTTTTTGATTTGCTGAGAGGTCGGCTGATTTGAATTTCAACAGGTAACAAAATGAAATTCCCAGTCTCCCTTGTTTTTTTTTTCTTTGTGGTGTAAGACCTTCCTTGTCGAGTAATTATATTGAGTTCCGGCTAAATTCGAGGTGAACTTCTTGAATGGGAATAAACTTTTCCCATGCTATTTTTTCCATCCATCCCCTAAATGAAGGATAAGTTCTTCCATCGTTGTCTTTTCATCCACAAGACAGAACAACTTACTACTTGATTGGACCCACGTTGGTCCATCTTCATTATTTGGTGTTTATTTCTAATATCTATACACACATTCTGAGAGCAGATTTCAGTATTTTACTTTATGAATAACAACCAAGTGAAGTAAATTTAGACTGAACAACTATGTAAATACGTTAAAAATATTAAACATATTTACAACTATTTAAATACTTGAAAATAATTAACGTTTTTACAATGATGTAAATACATGAAAAATAATATAAGGGTATAGTTGACAAGTTAATTTAGAATGATCACAAACTCATATAAAACTGGTGTGTAAATATATACTACCTCTACCTTGGTAATAAATATCAACTAACTTGCGTATTAATAATACAACATATTAAATATCACATCTACTAAACACAACCACCATGTTTGGTTGGCTTGTAACTGGCGTGATGTATTATTTAACACGCTTTTATTATGAAAAGTACAAATAACCATGTGTTTGATAGAAGTGATATTTAATACTTGTGTATTATTTAATAAGCAAGTTGGGTGATATTTATCATTGACCCGCAGGTAGTATTTATTTTACACGTATGTTTTACACCGATTTTGTCAATTATACCCTCATACTATTTTTCATGTATTTACATCAATGTAAATATACTAACTCTGAACCATAAACCGTAAACCTTCATATTGTTTTCACATATTTACATCAATGTAAATATGCTAACCCCAAACCTAAAACCCTAAACATCAAACTCTAAACCATGAACTCTAACCATAAACCCTAAACACTAAAACACTAAACCTTCAACCTTAAACTCTAAACCCAAACCATAAACCCTAAACCATGAACCATCTAAACCATAAACCCTGAATCATAAATCTAAACCATGAACATTAAACCTCAAACCCTAAACACTAAACTATATCCCCAAACCCTAAACCCAAAAAAGAATATAATAATCAATATCAAACAAGGGTAAAATATGAAGCTAGAATTTTAAGAGTAAAAGGGTACATAAAAATATGTCAAGTCATACCAAAATATTAATAAAATAATATTGAGTGACCAAAATAGGTCAATGTACAAAGTTCACTGAGTAAATTGATCGTTTTAAAAGTTCAGTGACCAAAATAGGTCAGAGAGCATAGTTCAATGATGATTTTTATAATTTACCCTTAAGTTATTTGACATGAGTATCAGTGTATTTAACCAAAATTTTCTAATGAGACTAACAAATATACTTATGGTTATAGAATCATAGTTTAGGTACTTGTTTTAACCAAAAATAATTCAGGACCTCAAACCATAAAATAATAATTTAAGAGCTAATTTTTCATTTAAACAAAAACATATTTAATATTTCAGGGTAAACTACAATGGTAGTCACTAAACTTTTAAGATGCTTTCACTTTGGTCACTGAAATTAAAAAAATTGTAAACTTTTAATTCTATTTCATTACGACCAATGCCATCAAAAAATGTTGACGTGAGAAGGATTCGTTTAGTCAAAAGATTAATATAGTTTAGTTTCAAGTTGATCTGACGGTTAACAACGACAGATTGAAAAGTTTTAACTTTTAGTTTCAACTAAGATTTTCAGATATGTTTCACCAATGTTAACCGTAAGATCAAACTGAAACTAAACTATGTTAAATTTTTGGCAAAAAATATCTTTCTAATAGTTAAGATTGATCGACGACCGTTTTGTTAATAGGAATTTTGGTCTTGAATGGTTGTAAATTTAAAAAATTAGGTTTCTTTTTGGAGAAGAAGACTTTAACGTGCCACATCAGTATTTCTTAATAGGTTAACGACAGCGAACATAATAAAAGTAAATAAAAAATTGAGTGACTACAATAATTTTTTTTTTAATTTCTGTGACCAAAGTGAAAATACGGTACAAAATTTAGTGATTACCAATGTAGTTTACCTTATTTTTAATGGTAGGTCATGTACAAAGGTGCATGACTGTACTAAACAATACGAAAATTAATTGTACTTTCCATAATACAAAATGTGTTAAATAATACAACACATATTTTTGTATCGAGGGTTTCTGATATGATTCAGCAAAGACAAACAAACCCGTGTAGTTTAACATGTAGAATAAAAGAATATGAAGAGGTGGAGAGTAGGCTTGCAAAAAATGTTATCAGCTAGCATTTGTAGGACACGTTTTGTATTTTTGAAGAAGAAACCTATTGGTAATAAGTGCTAGCAGAAGCATAACAGGGGTCTGTTCCCCATGTGGGTGAATATTCACTTGAGTAGAATCAAGTTAAATTTTTTGGAGTTAATCAAGTTGATACTTCGTACTTTATAATTTAAATTTTATTTAAATTTTTTTTGTATTAAGTTTCTAAAATTTGAGTCGAATCGAGTTAAGTCGAGTTTCTGTTCAAATTTAATTACAAATATTTATAATGTTATGATACTAATTGGTTCCAAGTTAAACTGCTTTTTATAACTATATACGATATACACATATATATTTCTACATAGTTTTCATATGCTATATACATGTATCAGACAAAGTTAAAGGACTCTATTTGAACTTAAAAATCCATCTACTAATTATAAAAAAATGAGTTATTTGAGTTATTCGAAACACTATTTTATAACTCAAACTTTATTTAATTTTTTTCTTCGAATGGAGTGTTTTTGCATAGACTCGAATAAAAAATATTTTTTTTTGAGTCAAATAAAATTTTATTCACACGTATTTATTATACTTGGGATTGGCAGGTTGATTTTAGAAATTTAAGCTTCCATTATACGTGACGGTCCCATGTTGTCATGCCTCTCCAATAATATGAACTGCGTGTTCATATTGTTTTGAGCTGCCGCCAGGGGTACCATCCTGCAATTATACAAGTAATCCAAATCCATAAAAGAGAAATAAAAACCAAATTAAATATAAATACAAGTCATTTAGCCATTTTTTCGAACAGCTGGTGCGCGTTTCTATCCATGAATGATTCAAACACCTCTCAAAACTTCAAATATCCTAAAACGATACCGATATTCCCTATTAAAAGAATTTACACTCAAGATATGCTTGAATCAGAAAAATCCGTGCCCAAAAATATTTTGGGTAAACAACATTATTGGTCACTAAACTATTTCCACTTTTTTGTTTTGGTCATTAAATTTTTTTTACAAAAACATCACTAATGTTACGTGTTTTACAATTTTGGTCATCCACCATTAAAAAACTTTCAAAAAACAATAGTATGGTGACCAAAACAGAAAAGAAGCAATAGATTGATGACCAAAACTGGAAAAAGTAACATTAGTGACTAAAATAGGAAGAAAAAAACGTAACGTTAGTGATACTTTTGTCAAAAATAATAGTTTGGTGGCCAAAACAAGAAAACATGAATAGATTAGTGACCAATGGTGTTGTTTACCCCCAAAAATTTTTAGCACGGATTTTTTCATAAAATATAAGGGTAAATTAGTAAATCATCACCGAACTTTATTCTTAAACCTATTTTAGTCACCGAAGTTTCAAAACGTTCAATTTACTCACTGAAGTTTAGACATGAACGTTTTTATCACTAAAATTTAGACATTGAAAGTTTTTTTGTCACTCTTAAACCCCAAACAATTATAGATGGTGATCATTTGGTCCCAAATTTCACCAGTCATTTTGACTTGGCCCCTGAGCTTGAATTCGACCTCTGTTTTGCCAGAAAGTGCTCCGAAGTTATGAATCAACCAAAAACCTTCTAGTTTCTCTCTCGTCGATTTCCCTCCTCTACCGTCGGATGGAGCCCGTTTCTCAGTAAGTTACTTTTCTCGTGTCGATGAAGTTTTCCACCGTTCAGATCTTGGAGAAGTTCTTTCGTTCGACAATAAATGAACTTCGTTAAAAAGTTAACAGAGGAGTAACAAAAAACGTGCAATGTCTAAACTTTAGTGAGTAAATTATACGTTTTAAAACTTTAATGACCAAAATAGATTTCAGAATAAAATTTAGTGATGATTTACGTAATTTACTCAAAATATGTATTGTCAAAATATATTCAAGTGGGTTTTATTTTAGGAAAAAACTTTGATACACAGGTCGTGTAAACTTTAGTTTACACGTGCCTTTTAGTTTTAGGGGTTAGGGTTTTAGTTTAGGGTTTAAGGTTTAGGGGTTTATGTTGTAGGGTTTAGAATTTAAGGTTGGTATTTAGAATTTAGTGTATAGGGTTTAAGGTTTAGGGTTTAGTTTTTTAGGGTTAGGGTTAGAAATTTAAGATTTGGGTTTTTATAGTGTAAATACACAGGCTTGTGTAAAATTAATTTTACACAGCCTGTATATCAAAGTTTTACCCTTTATTTTAACTTATCAATAAGCTAAACACTCAAATAAATAATCATAGAGGCTTATCTTGCCGAACTATATTAATATCTCACTGAACACATGAATAGTTTATACATCTAATATACTGGGGAACTAGAGATAAGATCCGTTGAAACAATATAATTTTTTTAAGATTGTTAGATAAATGAAAATAGATAGTTGAAATTAACAACAAAAAATAACACTTTTATTGATTGATAAAGTGAACAAGGGTTGGAGACGACAGTTATGTCTTGCAGGAAATTCATGAGGGATATTTGGACACTACCCAGGTTCCCATTCCTTGGCACAAAAAGAGGGATGCTAAGGAGTTGGTATCCAAGTGTGTACCACGCCAAGAGTTTGCCTCAGACCCAGAACAACCATCAGAACCATCATCGGACCGCCGTCTCTAACCCTTGTTCATTTTATCAGTCAACAATTTTTTTAAAATAAAAAATAAAATATCTTTAACTTAAAACGTTTAATTTTGACTTAAACTTAATTAATTAAATAATCTTAAATCAATATAAAACAAAATGTAGGAAGCCGTTGGAAAATTATTACTAGTAATCAACATTAAAAACTAATTTTTGGTCAATAGAAGTTTTCCCAAGTACCATTACTTTCTGATGGACAAAACATCACCATTTAAAATCATAAATACTGAGACACATATTAGTAATTAAGTTAGTTTTATTAATTAATATAAAAACTTAATATTAACCTATAAATATTTTAGAACTAATTACTTTAAATAGATTTGGTTGAGTATGCTTGTCAATCCAGCCATTTGTACATAACAAGTCCATTGAACTTGGAAGTAGGTCCCCGAAAATATAAATAGATTTGGTTGAGTATGCTTGTCAATCCAGCCATTTGTACATAACAAGTCTATTGAACTTGGGAGTAGGTCCCCGAAATTAAAAGTTACCAAAGCTTGACGCTAAAGCCCTACTAAGATGGATAATTACGCTGTTAGCAAGTTGGTATAGGTTTCAATGAAAAAGGAAATGTTCTTCTTCTTAAGACATTTAAGTTCGACACGTATATATTTAAGTTGGAGTCCGACACGTATATATTTAAGTTGGAGTCCGACACGTATTGTTACAAAATAATAAAATATTTTTGAATTACTTTTTAACCTTTTTATCTTATTTTTTTGTATAATTTTATTTAAAAATCAAATACCATAATTTGTTTAGATTATTAAATTTAATTAATAATTTTAAGATTTATATTTTTATATAAAAATGCATGCAAATTTATTTATTGTATACTGTATGTAAGCATGAATAAATTAGAGTTATATTTTGATTCACAAGCTGTGTAAATAAAAATTACACAACCCTTCTTTAAAGTTTAATTTCTAAATTGCTAAACATAAAACCCTAAAACTTAAACCCTAACCCTACAACATAAACCCCTAAACTCTAAATCCTAAATCTAACTCTAAACCCTAAATCTAACTAGCTTGTGTAAAATAAAAATTTACACAGCCTGTGTATCAAAGTTTTTTTTAATAAATTATTATTAAAATCAAAATAGAGAAAAAAAAGGTTACTCTATAGAGTAAAGTTGAAACATTTTTTTTAATTTTTTTAATTTTGAGTCGAGTTTATGAAATTTGAGTTTAGTCAAGTTGTTCAAGTTTTGTTCAAATTTAATTGTAAATATTTATGTTGTTATGATACTAGTTAGTTCTAATTTAAATGGTTTTCGATAACCATATACGATGTACATATATTTCTTCATATATGGTATACATATATCAAAGAGAGTTGATGGACTCGACTAGAGTTTAAAACCGATCCACTAAATACTAAAAAATTGAATTATATATTCAAATTGTCCAAATTTATAACTCAAACTTTACTTAAAACTTTTAGAATCGATCGAATTTATAAATTTACAATTTAAATCAATATTTTTATCTCGAGTCGAATTTTACAATACTAGATTTCTACTCCAATAGTTGGACCAACATTAATTGCTTAGCAAATGGCAAGTATGTTAATACCGAGTATTTAATGACTAATTGTCTTTTTCTTAATATATTTATTGGGAGGCTCGAACGATCAACCGAATGTACCAAGAGAGAGGTTAATTGGATTTTTGCTTTGGTGGATGAAATGCTAAGAAAGAAAAATTGTGACACGATGATTTACAGTGGTTCGACTTTCCAACTAAAGTCTACATCCAACTATCCACACTAAGGATTTTCTCAAATCCACTAGATTTGCTTTATTTTTTCCGGGTTCAAGGAGACAACCCTTACAGACCAAGACTTATACCCCAAAGTCTTGATAAACCTTCTCTTACAAAAGAAAACAAATAAGCAAACAATGAAAACCCTTACAAGGCAAATGTGTGTGCAATTTAAGCTCTCACCCAAAAATCTAACACTTGAGCAAATATAACAATTAAGCTTACAAGTGTGTTCTACAAAGAAAATTGACAATTAAAGCACAAAACACTTTCTCTATACATGAATGTTAGCAATGATATTTCTTGTTGTTCCATGGCTGCTAGATCGAGTCTTTTAAACCCTTTAATGGCTTTATGACCGCTACTAGCCTTTGAGGGTTGACTAGAGCAGATTGAGACTTTATTTCCAGCATTAAATGCACTTCTAGGCTCATTGGTATCGGTATACGACCACTGGTATTGGTACACCTACTTTAAATAGAATGAGCCGTTGGGCAAAATTGCACTAGGTATCGGTACACGATACATGTGTATCGGTACCCAATTTTGCTACTGGAAAATCTGCCCGTTGGGGATAAAAAGGCATAGCGGTACACAACTTAGCTATACCGGTACATGCTCTTTTGGGTATCGATACACGTCAAACTGTACCGATACTCAGAGCATTTTTTTGACTTTGAGCTATTTTGAAAACATTTACACAAGTAAAAAATCCTTTGAAAACTTTTCAAACATATTTTTCAAGTTTAAGGACTTTTGAAATAATTTTGCAAATTTGTTTAAGTCCAAAAACATCTTTCATTTTAGTTATATCAAAATCAAATATCTCAACAATCTCCCCCTTTTTGATATAACGAAACCACTTTAAAAATTATTTTTGAAGTTTCTCCCCCTTAGAAAAATAATTTTAGAAAAGGAGAATATTTATTTGAAAATATTTAAAGCTCCCATTTTTTTCTTTTTGAAATTGAATTTTTTAAACCTATCTCTCACCCTTTTTGTTATATCAAAAATAATTTCAAAACTAAGTTTGAAATCACATTAAAGCTTAAGACCAAATGTTGAAAGTTTGAAACCAATTGATAGAAAATACAAATTGTTGGTGTAAAATAACAATGGAGAAAAGACCAAAGATTTTAACATGATTTTTTTTTAAAATGGCTCCCCCTTAATCAGGAATCAATAGGATTGTTAGTCCAACAATTCAAGAGAAAAATATTGAATTTCAAATAAATTAATCAAATAAATACAAGAAATTCAATTAAACATGCTATAGGTCAAAATACATCATTGTGCACACAAAGCATGACAAAAATGAGACAAAACTATCCTTTTTTGGCTGTGCATACATGTACGATATCGACCGTATCAGTAATGGTTGAAGGTCGTATCGGTACAGTATGGGCTGTACCGATATCGAAGCACGAAATTGGTGAAAAATGCAGCAAAAACAACTTAGTTTTAAGTTCATACAAAGGCTTTATTAAGTCCAAGATACATATTTTTCATATATTGCTACACATGCTTCTCAATAATCATCAATTAAAACATACAAAGCATGAATTTCACCAAATTCAACCAAACATTAGAAATTTAAGGCAAAAAACTTAGATATTGTAGCGATTCTAAAAAACGAACGAGGTTTTAAGGTGTTAGGGTATTTTTCAGGTATTTAAAAAATATTTTCTGTAGGGTTTTAAAAAATCGTATTTTATTTAAAATAGAGTCGCCACCGGCCACTAGGGTAGGCCGGACACCATAAAAACCATAGATTTAGAAAAATGTTGGGTTCGGGAGTCGGTTACAGATGGGGAAGGATTAGCACCCCCACACCGCCCAAAATTGGTACTTTAATAATTACCGCTTTATTAATATTAGACTTTTTGGATTAAAGTGACGATTAGATTAAAATTCGGTTTTAAGTGCGAGTAAATTTTAAGGACCCCGTTATTCGAGAGTAAACTGACAAACCACCATCCCTGCGCTTGATACTGGCCACGTTTACATTCGAATTAAAAGGTATCGCATTGAAAAAATATATATCCGAAATGTAACTTAAAACATGGCAAACATAAATAAATATAATGTGATAATCATATAGATAAATACTAACATTATAAAATACTAATTTAACATAAATAAAATACTAACCTAAAACATACATACATAAATATTAATCTAACACATAAATAAAAACGAGTCTAACATACGCATATATGAGATATCCAAAATATAAATAAACAGATATGAACATTAAACGGCAAAACCACGAACTAAACACATGCTATTACAAAACAAAGCAATACCACATATTATGTACATATCACAAACATATATACGGTATAAAAAATACGAAACACACCACCACACATGCTTGCGCACATATAAATACGACATACACCAAACAAAAGAACTACGACAAAGGAGAACATACATACCCCACATATTGCAAATAAACAAATAAAAACTCAAACATGTGAGTAACCCTGCAATCAAAGACAAACTAACCTATGCATGCATACTGGATACATACAAAATACTCCTATTATTGTCATAATAAAAGAACGAAAAAGGATGAAATAAAAAGACACATACATGATGCTACGACATTTAAAAAAACACATTAGAACAACACATATATTAAATATAAAAGACAAAAATAAACGTGATGATAGAAATGGAAATAAAATAAATAAAAAGGATTACCAACTAGTATTTTATTAAACCCTAGAATATACAATATACCATAAATATAAAAGGAAGAATATACCCCAAACCCAAATATTTGTGCTTATTAATTAAGTTTCACAGGTTAATGGTTCTAGGAGTTGAGTGAAGGTGCTGTTGGTTTCGGTTAAAGGAGGTTGAAGGAGAGATGAAGAAAATGTGGCGAGGTATAAGTTGAAGGTCTCCAAGTTGATGGATGAATTGCCGGTTCTTTCTTTTTTATCCCTAAAGGTGAGCGGGTAAAAAGGGTAAAATGAAAGAAAGGTGAGGGGTGGGTGTGCAGGGTATGGGGAAACATGGGGGCGACAGGGAGGGGTGAGGCATGGGGGACGTGGGGTTGCAGGGCATGGCCAAGGCATGACATGCCTTGCTTTGGTCAATTTGTTATTTTTTAATTTGGTTTGAATAGGGTAAATGGTTCGAATATAATTTGGGGCCCGGACAAAAATGGGTATTACAGCTGCCCCTCTTTGCTCATTGCTGTGTAACAGGAATAGAGCAACGACAAAAAGAATAACCATTTTTGTTCGGTCTGGCTGAGCTTCTCCTCTTGACGTATGTCTTTATTCTTCGGTAGATCTTCTTTCTCTTCGACGCATGCCGTGTTTCTTGACTTGATTGATCCACCTTGTCACTCTTGGGAAGCAAAATCTTCAGAATAGGGGTTGTCTGTTGGGGAAGCAAAATGAGTTTGACTTACTACATTATTTGATGATGAACTAAAACCTAAAGAAAATTTGACCCAGCTACAACACCGACGAAGAGGCGGGGTCTACAAAATTTGATCCAGCTGCAACACTGACGAAGAGGCAGGCTCGGTGGATGAAAGTTCCAATGTTTGATCCAGCTACAACTCTGACGAAGAGGCAGTATTAGAAAATTGAAAACTTCTTTTTTTCTTTTTTTTTCTTCTTTTCTCTTTTCTCCTTTTTGAAATTTTCTCTCTTTTTCCCTTTCTTTTTTGTTTTTTTTGAATTTTTTGTTTTTTATTATTTTTTGAAATTTTCTCTCTTTTTTTAGATACAACATTGATAAAACTTAAAATTAGTAAATTTTGACCAAGCTACAACACCGACGAAGAGGCATGGTTTAAAGTTAGTAATGTTGATCCAACTACGACACCGATGAAGAGGCAGGATCAAGAGTTAGTGAATTTGGTCTAGCTACAACACCGACGAAGAGACAGAACCAAAAGTTAGACTTAACCAAGTTACAATACCGACAAAGAGGCAAGGTCTAAAGATTTAATCCAGCTACGACTCTAACGAAGAGGCAGGATCGAAATGTTGTTCTTTTTGTGTGATCAAGCTACGACTCCGACGAAGAGACATGATCGAAATTTGGCAAATTTGGTTTAGCTACAACACCGACGAAGAGGCAGAACCGATGGATGAAAATTTTGATGTCTGATCCAGCTACAACTCTGACGAAGAGGCAGTATCAGAAAATTGAAACTTTTCCTTTTTTCTATTTTTCTTATTCTTATTATTTTTCTCTCTCTTTTTCTTCTTTTTCTTCATTTTTTGTTCTTTTTTGCTTTTTTTTTTCATTTTTTCTCTTTCTTTTTTTTTGTTGCTTTTTTCCCTTTTTTAAGATACAACATTGATAAAACTTGAAAGTTAGTAAAATTTGACCCAGCTACAACACCGACGAAGAGCCATGGTCTATAGTTAGTAATGTTGATCCAGCTACGACACCGACGAAGAGGCAAGATCAAAATTTAGTGAATTTGGTCTAGCTATAACACTTACGAAGAGGCAAGATCGAGAGTTAGTGAATTAGGTTCAGCTACAACACCGACGAAGAGGTAGAACCGAAAGTTAGACTTGACCAAGCAACAACACCGACGAAGAGGCAATGTTTGAGGATTTGATCCAGCTACAACTCTGACGAAGAGGCAGAATCGGAGGGTTGGTTTCTTTGTGATCAAGCTACGACTTTGACGAAGAGGCAGGATCAGAAATTGCCAAATTTGGTTCAGCTACAACACCGACGAAGAGGCAGAACCGAAAGTCAATCAAGTTGGTTTTATCCATACCATCAACGGAGGGATAAGATCAAATTTTAGCTCTTGGACTCCACTATACCATCAACAGAGAAGCAGAATTGGATAACAGCAATATGAGTCATACTACGCCATCAACGAAAGAGCAGGACTGGATTTCAGCAACTTGGAATTAGCCTTACCATCAACGGAAGGGCTAAATTGAATAACAACAACTTGGATCTTACTACACCATCAACGGAGGAGCAAGATCAGCAAACAACTTGATTTTCATTTTGATTGATATTTTTATTTATTATTTATTTTTGATTGATTTTTTTTGTTTTTTTATTTTTTGATTTTTTTGATTGGTCTTTTTTGACTTTTTCTAATTTTTTGATCCGATTTCTTCTTCTTCTTTTTTTTGCTACAATTATAATAAAAAGTAAATTCCGAGTAAAATTTTGGTCTGGCTGCAACACTGACGAAGAAGCAAGACCTGAAGAGGATTTGATCTGCTACACCACTGATGGAGAGACTAGATCAGCAAAATATGAGATCCACTACACCACTGACGGAGAGATGGGATTCGGATAAAAAAATTGATCTGCATCACCACCGACAGAGACAAGATGTACATTAAGTTGGTCTACCACCACTGACGGAGGCATGATTTGCATGATGTTGAATTGTTGTACCATCGACAGCAAGACGATGTTTGGAAAAAATTGGCTCTATTTCTCTATCGACAAAGGGCCGGATCTAAAATTAGTTATTTCTATTGGCAAGAGTGAGAATCTGAAAAATGTTGGTGTCCATCACACCATTGTCAGAGAAATCAAATCCTACAAAGGAAAAAAGTATTTGTCAGTAATTGTTCAAAAAATTCATCACTGGTACCTTTTATTTAGATGTTCCAACATCTTTTGTTTGGCCTCCTCCATGACTAAGGTTGGCCATCATGTCATTGCCCTCATTTTGAGGATGTTCAATCTCTTCCGGGGACCTGTTTATATGCACAAACAAAAATGCATGAATGTATCTAATTTTATGCCTAAATGCATGTGTCTGCCCTAAATACATGGTGACTTTGGTGTATGCACTTAATCTAAATGTATGACGTATGCAAAAATGATTCAATGCAAGATGAATGCAATGAATACATGAATGTGACATGATTTTTTGGCCCTCAATGGGATGCCCCTGACTCCTCACTGGTCAAATCAAGCTCTTAGTCTGTCGGTGCCCTAACCTACTTCGAGTTTAATCACCCCTTTTTTGAATCAGCTTTCATCATGGTGTATGCCCCAAAGTTTGTTCGTTTTATGCCATCATTTGAGAATATTCTTGTAGCAAATTTAAAACCCTGGAGCACATTTTGTTTTCCCCTAAGTTGGGTTCATAAGTTGGTTCATGGAAGCTTATCATTTTTTTTGGATCAGGTGAAGTTTTGCAGACTATGGCCGATGTAGACATTTCAAGGATGCAAAAGTTCGACTCGACAATGAAGACTGGACTTTGGCAAAGAATGCTCCCAGACTGGGGCCTTGTTATAGGCACACTATTTGTAAAAGATGTGGAGGGTACTCGTGGACATGCCCCAAGATCAGGCTCTTGTAAAAGGTTCTGTAAGGTGCTAGGTCGACCAACTTTGTTGTATCTAATGGGGTAACCCGGGGACCGACTTTAAAATTTTCAAAATGTATGCATGTAAATGCAAAATGCATGTCTTAGATGTGAAAGTACTGATTCAAAAATGGTCCTCGTGGCTCAACTTTCGAACTCACGAGATTCATTTGCAACTTTGAATATTGCCTTGATATCTAGAGTACTAGATTTTCTCCCGATGATAATTTTTTAAATTGAGAACCAGTGGTGAATCAGCATTTCATGTTAATAGAATGCAAAAATTAAAATGTTATGATATGTCATGTAGTTAATGCCAAGATAAACAGATGTGATGTGATCACAAAAATGGGTCAATTTGAAATTAAAATAATCAAATGAATAAATTAAAGTAAATAAGGTAAACATGAAAGATTTTCGGCCAGGCAAACCACTTGAATCAACACCTTTATGTCATGCAATGCTAATGCAACAAAAGTATGTGTAAAGTAAAAATAAAACAAAGCAAAAAAGAAATGAGTTAGTACCGAATAAATTCAATAGATACATAAAGCGAAGTAGATAAGGCAACAAACAAAGCAATCCTATTTGTCCCATCTAAAACACCTAAGTTATCCACATGGCTCTAAAAGGGTGGGCTTTATATATTCTCTACATTCAGTTTTGGTGTTAAGAGGTACTCGAATTGTCCTTGTTGTCCCCTACTAAGAGTAGCAAGACCCTCGGTCATCACCCATTATAGGCTCATTTCAACCGGGTTCAACTCAGGGGGACTCATTCGCTTATGCCTCTACGAAGAAACGATATCCTTACGAAAGCATAAGGTACTCGAGCCCCGAAGGTACTTTCTAGGCCTACACGGAGGAACGATGTCCTCACGAAAGCATTAGCGTTTTCCCCCCACTTAAAAAGGACGGGTTTATATGCCAAATTTTAAATGTGTCAAAATAAACGCGCAATTATAACCAAATGTTAATTTAATAGTCACTTTAATCCAAAACTTCTAATATTAGTAAAGCGGTAATTATTTGAAAAGCTTGACTCTCATTTGTTTTTGAAAAACAAAAATGGTCCCCAGCGGAGTCGCCATCTGTAGCGATCCTAAAAAAACGAGCGAGGTTTTAAGGTGTTTGGGTATTTTTCAGGTATTTAAAAAACATTTTCCGTAGGTTTTAAAAAATTGTATTTTATTTAAAATGGAGTCGCCACCGGCCACTAGGGTAGGCCGGTCACCATAAAAACCAGACATTTAGAAAAATGTTGGGTTCGAGAATCGGTTACGGATGGAGAAGGATTAGCACCCCACGCGGCCCAAAATTGGTACTTTAATAATTACCGCTTTATTAATATTAGACTTTCCAGATTACAGTGACGATTAGATTAAAATTCAGTTTTAAGTGCGAGGAAATTTTAAGGACCCCGTTATTCGAGAGTAAACTGACAAACCACTATCACTGCGCTTGATACTGGCCATGTTTACTCTTGAATAAAAGGGTAACGCATTACAAAATATATATCCGAAATGCAACTTAAAACATGGCAAACATAAATAAGTATAATGCGATAATCATATAAATAAATACTAACATTATAAAAATACTAATCTAACATAAATAAAATACTAACCTAAAACATACATACATAAATATTAATCTAACACACAAATAAAAACGAGTCTAACATACACATATATGAGATATCCAAAATATAGATAAACGGATATGAACATTAAACGACAAAACCACGAACTAAACATATGCCATTACAAAACAAAGCAATACCACATATTATGTACATATCACAAACATATATATTGTATAAAAAATACGAAACACACCACCACACATGTTTGCGCACATATAAACACGACAACCACCAAACAAAAGAACTACGACAAAGGAGAACATACATACCCCACATATTGCAAATAAACAAATAAAAACTCAATCATGTGAGTAACCATGCAATCAAAGACAAACTATACCTATGCATGCATACTGGATACATACAAAATACTCCTATTATTATCATAATAAAAGAATGAAAACGGATGAAATAAAAAGACACACACATGATGCTACGACATTTAAAAAAACACATTCGAACAACACATATATTGAATATAAAAAGACAAAAATAAACGTGATGATAGAAATGGAAATAAAATAAATAAAAAGGATTACCAACTAGTATTTCATTGAACCCTAGAATATACAATATACCATAAATATAAAACGAAGAATATATCCCAAACCCAAATATTTGTGCTCGATTAATCAAGTTTCACGGGTTAATGGTTCTAAGAGTTGAGTGATGGTGCTGTTGGTTTCGGTTAAAGGAGGTTGAAGGAGAGATGGAGAAAATGTGGTGAGGTAGAAGATGAAGGTCTCCAAGTTGATGGATGAATGGCCGGTTCTTTCTTTTTTATCCCTAAATGTGAGTGGGTAAAAGGGGTAAAATGAAAGAATGGTGAGGGGTGGGTGTGCAGGGCATGGGGAAACATGGGGGCGGCAGGGAGGGGTGAGGCATGGGGGACGTGGGGCTGCAGGGCATGCCTTGCTTTGGTCAATTTGCTATTTTTTAATTTGGTTCGAATAGGGTAAATGGTTCGAATATAATTTGGGGCCTGGACAAAAATGGGTATTACATATATAAGCATACTACACCAAAAATATGTAACTCATGCAATTGGGACTGCCCCTATCTATATGCAATTAGGCACAACATGGAGTCATACAAATATGTGAGTAACCATGCAATCAAAAACAAACTATACCTATGCATGCATACTGAATATATACAAAATACTCCTATTATTATCATAATAAAAGAACGAAAACAAATGAAATAAAAGACACATACATGATGTTACGACATTTAAAAAAACACATTCGAACAACACATATATTAAATATAAAAAGACAAAAATAAACGTGATGATAGAAATAGAAATAAAATAAATAAAAAGGATTACCAATTAGTATTTCATTAAACCCTAGAATATACAATATACCATAAATATAAAAGGAAGAATATACCCCAAACCCAAATATTTATGCTCGATTAATCAAGTTTCACGGGTTAATGGTTCTAGGAGTTGAGTGAGGGTGCTGTTAGTTTTGGTTAATGGAGGTTGAAGGAGAGATGGAGAAAATGTGGTGAGGTAGAAGATGAAGGTTTCCAAGTTGTTGCATGAATGGCCTGTTCTTTCTTTTTTATCCCTAAAGGTGAGTGGGTAAAAGGGGTAAAATGAAAGAAAGGCGAGGGGTGGGTGTGCAGGGCATAGGGAAACATGGGGGCGGCAGAGAGGGGCGAGGCATAGGGGACGTGGGGCTACAGGGCAGGGCCAAGGCATGGCATGCCTTGCTTTGGTCAATTTGCTATTTTTTAATTTGGTTCAAATATAATTTAGGGTCCGAACAAAATGGGCATTACAGATATAAGCATACTACACCAAAAATATGTAACTCATACAATTGAGACTGCCCCTATCTATATGCAATTAGGCAAACATGGTGTCATACAAACATGTTTAGATAAAAAAAATCAAACATTAGAGACAAGATCAAGCAATTGCATTAACCTTAAGTTTACCACTTGAACCAAGGTAGGATGTTAAGCCTCTCCTTCTTCTAGGGTCATTCATCCTTCGTGTGTCAAGTGCTTTCAAAATTTTGACTTTGTTCATCAATGCTCAAGCACACCTACAAGTAGACAATCAAGTAATTTTTGGTATCTAAATTGCTTTGGGTCTAATGGCATTAGTCCCAAATAACTTAGTCCCCTTATGAATATATTTTTCAATCTCTTCCCTTTTATTTGAAGAAATTAGTCCTTTAGGGACCCAAATATTTTTAATCATTTTCCTTGGAAAAATCTAGGGGAACTAGATTGTCTAACATAAAAATTTGATTTTGAGAAATTATTTTTGGTGCATTCTCCAATTTTCTTTTCAAGGCTTTTGTAAATCAAATATTTTTCTTCTTGAACTTTTGAAAACAAGTTTTGTAAATCAAAAATCTTTTTCTCAAAGTTCTCAAACCTTGATTCAAGTTCTAAATTAGTTTTGGAAAGCAAATCATTTTTGATTTTTAATTTTGAAATCAATTTCTTATTTTTTAAAAATGAGGCTTTAAATTCCAAAACTAAATCATCATAAGCATCTTGTAATTCATCAAAGGCATAAAGTCAAAAATAGCCTCCAACATTTGACCTTTTGGTCACTTTACCCCTATTCTTTTTTTTTGTGCAAACAACCCCCTAACGTTTTATTTTCGTTCAAAATTCACCCTCGACGGATGAAAACTGTCAGTCAACTAATGGTCAATCCCTTCGATGACGTGGCATGTCTTTGGCGATACCACTTGGCACTTTGCTGATATGGCATATAATTTTTTATTTTTTAAATAAAAACTTATTTTTAAAAAACAATTATTTTTTTTTATATTTTTAACCAATCATATGTTGCCACGTGACACTTTGTTGACGTGGCATCATCTTATTGGTTAAAATATTTAAAATTAATTAATTTTTTTAAAAATATTTTTTTTAATATTAGATGATGCCACGTGGCACTTTGCTGACGTGGCATCATTTGATTGCTTAAAATATAAAAAATAATTTTTTTTTCAAAAAAATATAAAAATATTTTTTTATTTTTTAAAAAACTATGATGCCACGTCAGCAAAGTGCCACGTGGCATCACCATGTCATCAAAGGGCGTTGAGTATTAGTTGGTTGATGGTTTCTATTCGTCGAGGATGAATTTTGAATGAATATGAAACTTTAGGAGGCTGTTTGCACCAAAAAAAGAATAAGATCTAAAGTGACCAAAAGTTCAAACGTTAGGGGCTATTTTTGACTTTGTGCCTTCATCAAATGTATATGAAATTAAAGTAGATGAATTAGAAGTTACCCTTGAATCTTCTTCGATGGCCATGAGACAAAGGTTGACTACCTCATCATCGGTGGAGTCCTCTTCATCACTCCGTGTAGCCATAAATGCCTTCTTCTTATGGTTTGATCGGTTCTTCTTTATTTTTCGACAATCATACTTAACATGTCCTGACTTTTTGCATTCGAAGCATATAATGGGATCCCTTCTGTTCATTCTCAATTCATTTCTTGATTATTCATTTTCTTGCTTCATGAATCGGGTAAACTTCTTGAAGAGCTTGGCCATCTCTTCTTCTTCACTATCATCACCACTTGAATCTTCTTATTGGCTTGTGGAGGATTTAAGAGCAATATAAAAATCTTCAATGCTTGCTCTTCTTTCTTCTTCCCCTTTGACATAATTATTTTATGGGTTAGTAAAGATCCCATAAGCTCGTCAAGCTTGAGCTCCTTTAAGTTCTTTGCTTCAATGATTGCGGTCTTCTTAGAATCCCATGAATTAGGAAGTGAGTAAATCAACTTCCTCACAAACTTGTCCTCCAAAATAACTTCTCCATATCTTTTAAGTCCATTCACTAATGGCGGAGAATCGATCGGACATAGCTTTGATGTCTTCTATTAGGTCCATCTTGAAGTTCTCGCACTCAAGGTTAAGAAGACCAATCTTGGTCTCCTTTACTTCATTTGTTCCTTCATGAGTGACTTCAAGCTTGTCCCAAATCTTCTTGGCACTTGAGCAAGAAGATGTCTTTGCATCGGGTCCAAAAGCACAAAACAAGACGTGCATAGATTTGTTATTGAGTTGCATTTTCTTCCGATCTTTCGCATTCTATTCTATTTTGCTTTGATGAAAAACATCATCATATTTTTCCAATAAGAGTAGTTGGCACAATTGAAGTAAGGAGGATTGTCAATGCATTGCGCCATGATCTTCAGTTAATGTAGAAAGGTTGGGCACTTCAAGAATCGACTCTAGGATGTTAATATGCTATAGAGACGAAGCTCTGATACCAATTGTTGGGAGACTCGAACGATCAACCGAATGTACCAAGAGGGGGTAAATTGGATTTTTGCTTTGGTGGATGAAATGCAAAGAAATAAAAATTATGACATGATGATTTATAGTGGTTCGAATTTCTAATCAAAGTCTACATCAACTTCCTTAGCTATCCACACTAAAGATTTTCTCAAATCCACTAGATTTGCTTTCCTTTTTCTGGGTTCAAGGAGATAACCCTTACACACCAAGACTTATACCCCAAAGTCTTGATAAACCTTATCTTAGAAAAGAAAACAAATAAGAAAACAATGAAAACCCTTACAAGGCAAATATGTTTGCAATTTAAGCTCTCACCCAAAAACCTAACACTTGAATAAATATAAAAATTAAGCTCGCAAGTGTGTTCCACAAAGAAAATTGACAATTAAAACACAAAAACACTTTTTTTATACTTGAATGTTGGCAATGATGTTTCTTGTCGTCTGTAATATACCGAGCGAGGATGGATTCCTTCTAGGAGAAGAATCATTTGGGATTTTGTTTGTATCATTAGAAGACAAGGGTTATTGTTGATAAGTGTTGTGAAAGATCAGAGTAGCGCATCAGGAATTATTAGAAGTTTTAAAAGAGTTAGTGAAGTTTCATCATCTTTATTGGTTTTATGGATACAAATTTCGAGGGCGAAATTTCTTTTAAGTAGGAGAGTATTGTAACGACCCAAATTTTGAGTTAATTAAATGGGTCTCAGATTCAGGTTTCAAATATTTAAGTTGGTCATTAAAATAAAAAGAATTATTTTGTGGAAGCTCATTAAATGGATTCTTTTGAGCTAATTCGAATAAGGATTTAAAGTGGAGTTTAGAGTAAAAATAAAGAGGATGACATGTGGTTATTTATTTTTTTGGTGATAGTGGTGTTTAAATTTAAAAATAGGGGAGTGGTGGAAAAGTGAAAGATGATATAATGGAGAGAAAGAAAAAGAAAAGTAGGAGAGAAAGAGGAAAATGGGAGAAAAAGTGAAGTAGGTATTTTTAAACTCTAATCTATCGAGATTCGGTCATTCGTTGTCAACACCTCCACCACCATTGTGTTCATCTCGTCAAGACGAGTTCACTGGTACCAGCAGTATTGCCATCGGAGCCGTTGTCGGAGGGGGTAAGAGAAAAACAATCTAGATTGTTGAGTTGAGGTAGCTTAAGTGCATGAATCAAGAAATCGAGGCTGCCACCTTGTCCACAGATGTCAAGACAACCAAACTGGGCATTCATTATCACCATCCAACCACTGAAAGCTACTGCACATGCGTGGGCAACGTCTGGTTGATAGTGGCTGCTTATCTAGCTATTGAGCTGAGCAATTGTTGGGCCGAGCCGAGCTGGTCTGTCAAGCCGAACCGAGCTGCAAGTTGAGCCGCTAGCTGAGTTGATTGAGTCATTGAATGAGTTGACCGTGTAACTGACCCAATTGGTCTGGGCCTAACCAAACCATTGCCCTAACTAAACCAACCCAAACCAAAACCATTGCCCTAACTAAACCAACTTAAACTAAACCAACCCAAACTAAATCGACCCAAACCCTACCCAATACATGACCCGAATCTAACCCAAATCAAAAAACCCTAGTTCTAAAATACCCTAACCCTAAATGGTAACCCTAAATACGCTATTACCGTCATCTTCCACGGCCACCGCTGCCAAAGTCGCCGGCCACCACTTCGAACTATAACCCCAAAAATCCCAAAAATGAACACTAAATCCCCAAATCTTGTTCAAATCCAAAAACCCTAAAAATAATAAACATAATCTAACCTAACCTTAAAACTAACCCATCCCTAAATCCTTACCAAATCTGACACCCTCAGCCATCATATCTCACCTATCACTCGTCCATACCCCTAAATAAACCAGATCCAAGAAATATAGGATTTTAACCAAACCCAATCGAACCAACCCTTCCCTCTCTTATATATCAACCTACAATCCAAAAAAGGGGATTACACATGCAAGATTTCAGAAGCAAAAAATTAGAGATTAGATTTAAGAAAAGGGAGAAGGAAAGGAGTTCGAACATAAAAAGGTAAAAGAAAATACCTTTGTGTTGTTTCGAATAGGCTTCGCGTCGGTTCTCATCCGTCCGAGCCTTGTGGTCGCCGGAGGAATCACCTTGTTCTGATGATGGCGGCGCGACGCGGCGGGAGGTTCGAACCCTAGGGTTTGTTTTATAACTCCGAAAAATTTAGAGAAATGAAAAGGGGGATTGGGTTTTTTTGTTTGATTTGGGAGAAAGAATGATTTTTTTGTTTAAAATCCTTACCTAAGCCGTGTTCTAAATGGCGTCATTTTAGGCGTATATACACGGCCCAAAACGGCGTTATTTCATCATATAATCCGCACCGGTGACCTGACCCGGGGAGGATCGACGAAAATTTAATGAAAATGGGTTATTTTCTGTTCAGTCCTTCCACTTTTAATTCCTTTTCAATTTCGCCCTTATACGCCATGGTTTATTTATTTTCTGCTGCATTTAATTTATATTTTGTTTCAATTTAGTCATTGCTTTCAGTATTTAATTTCCAGTACTTTATTTCATGTTATTTACATTTCAGCCCTTATATTTTGCATCTGTTTCATTTTAGTCTAGTGATATTTAACATACATGCCATGTAATTTTAATATTGATGCATTTTAGTCCCTAATCTTTAGCTTCTTGTAGAATTAGTGTAAATCCATGCATTATTATTATTATTATTATACTAAATAGATTATTTTTACATGTTATATATTAATATCATATGTAAGATATATGTACTTTTTTATTGTTTATATTTTATGTATAAATTTTATATATTATAGGGTTTCATGTATATTTATAAAATAAAATATATTATCTTGTTTAATTTCAACATATATAAAATATAATAATAAATATTTATTTTTGTAAATATATATATAAACTACTTAACTTAATATATGTATAGGCATATTTAATAAATAATACATATACGTATTTTACTTTAAAATATTATATTTTTATTATATATATAAAATAATAAGATACAAAAATAATAAGAAATACCTTTTTTGTAAAATTAATATATATAAAAACTACTAACTTTAAATGTATATATAGTTTTTTGATAAATATAAAATATATTTTACCATAAGTAATATATTTTTAAGTATATATATATATATTTATATGATACGCTATAAATGACATCATAATAATTAGATAAGTTAAAGTTTAAGGTAATATTCTTTTATTTAGGGAGTTCGAGAACTCATGTCCCCGATGTAAAGGGATGCGACCTTCTCGATATCCCTAAATAAAAGAATATCCTTACCATTTTAGGATACAATATTTAAGGGAATTTCTGTTATTTAGAATAGTCAAGAAATCATTTCCCGGGCATAAAGGGATGTGAACTTCTCGGTTATTCTAAATAACGGAACTTTTCTTTAAATATTTAGAACATTTTCATGCATTTAAGAATCGTATTTTAAATTTTATTCGAATTCAAAATTTCCAACACTAAGACACTAAATATTCGGCTAGGTACCAATTTTTGGGTGGTGTGGGAGTGCTCATCCTTCTCCATCCATAACCAACTCTCGGACCCTAAATTTTTATCTCTGGTTTTATCGGTGTCTGGTCTACCATTTTTAAATGGTCGGTGGCGACTTTGCATTTTAATTTTAAAATCAGGAAGGGGTTTTCGAACTAAACTAAATAAAATAGAAAAATAATTTTAAAACCAATAAATAGAGCACCAGATGGATTTGGGTGATTATAGCTGGCGACTCCTGTTACCTCTCCAAAAGTATTGTTTTTAATGCCAATCTTACAATGCTTTTGCTTGTTTTTAGGAACATTTAGTTACATTAGGATGTTAGAAGCATGCATTTGCATAAAGAGTTTAGAGTTTTGTCTATGCCAGTGTGAAAGGTTGTTTTGTTGGCAATTTTGCAGGTTTGACATAGTATTTGGCCCAGAAAAGCAACACATGAAGGAATGCCAGAGAGATGCCGAGTGTTGTTGGCACAGATGGACCAGACAATGCCAAGCACCAGATGGCAGAGAAGTGAACTTGATGCCACGCCAAGACGCTGTTGGACCCCGAAAAAATAGGATATGACCAGGCTCCGAAAAAATAGCAATTAGAACAATCTCCGAAAAATAGCAGATAAGATGGTGCCAAGACTTGTTTGCAGACTCATGCCAAGCTTGGATGCCAGGGCAACGTTGGCAGGATGACGTCAGCCTTAGCCTGATCAGCTCTCATTCAAATCTGGATAAGAAGATAATCCCTTATCCTCTGGGCAGTTAGGATTTAAAATTTGAAGAGCTAGTCCTATCCCTTCTTTGCATGCCTATTTAAACACCAACCAAGCTAGACTTTAAGAGGGAGAGAAGAGAAGATTGGATCGTGAGGAGTTTGTGTGTGTATGACAATTGACGACCGGCTGCACCATGGAAGGGTGGTCCGACCATGTTGGACGAGAAGCCTGGATCTTGAAGGGCTGCATCGAGAGATCCCTTATAGCCTATTCTCTCTCTCAAGTTATTCTATTTTGTTTTTAAGGATGATATATTCCGAAAACGTTTGTGGATTGTTGGTTCACTCCCTCTCCATGAACTAATTTAATAGTTGGTGGGGGATGTTTGGTTTTTATGTTATTTTCATGCTTTAGCTTTTAATAATAAATCTGCCTTGGCAAAGTTTCATCTATTCGGAAAACTTTAATATTTCCTAAATACTCTGCCAAGCGAGAGCTGGCACTGTTGGCCTATTGCACCTTAATATCTTAATAGACTTGGGATGGCAACGAATAAGTTGTCAAATACCGAGGAGAGAAGCTTTGAGAGAAGTCGTTCAAGTAGATGAACTTACTTCGGGAGTGAAATCTACCCCTTAGGAGTATAGATTGGATCTTAATCAAATTGGTTTATTTAAAAACAAACACTATAGAGATATAGAGGTTTTTACATGATCAATTTATGGCAATGACCATTGAGAGAGGCTTTGCCACTTTTGAATCTGCTCGGCAAACAATGACAAGACAGGTTGTTGTTAACGGCTGGCACGACACGGATAGCATGAAAACCAGACATTCCCTGCCAACGCTCATCATTCATTAAAACACCTTCATTGCCAACGTCTTTACTTTTCTTTCATTTCTTTACTTTTCAATTATTTCCAAAACCAACTTCAAAACAAATCAACTTTTTCTTAAGGCAAGTAACAATCAAGGCAATTGAATTCCAAGTCAATCTCTGTGGGATCAATACTTAGCTTACCAGCTGTATTACTTGTAGATCGTGTATACTTGCACGTAAAAGACTCATTTTGGCACATTCTTATATTTTCCAATACATATTTTCTGCCACTTTTGCCAGCATTTCACCTAGAGAGTCTACAAGTTTTTGGTGCCATTGCCGGGGATTGCAACGAAATTAATTATTTTTAAATTTTTACTTGTCTTCTTTTTATTTTTACCTTTCATTTTTGTCGGTGTATGACCAGAAGCCATCATGTGGTGGACGAGTGGCCATATGATTCGAAAGAAGATTTTGAGAGATGAACCAAGGTAATATAGGGAATGGTGTGGTGAACAATGGGGGAAATCCACTTAACAATGAGATACCACCACCACCACCTGCTGCCCCAGTTGTTAACAAGAGGCCTATTAGAGAACATTCGGTACCAACCATTGACAATTTGGTGCCAGGACTTGTTGGCACAGAGGTAAACGCTGTCAATTTTGAACTTAAGCCAGTAATGATTCAAACTCTTTTGAATGTAGGTCAGTTTGATGGCGTACTCACTGGAGATCCGAGGTAACATCTTAAACAGTTCATGGAGATTTACCACCTATTTTAACAAAATGGAGTACCTGAAGATACCGTGAAGCTGAAGTTATTTACTTTTTCTTTGAGAGACAAAACAAAGGCTTGGCTTAATTCCTTGCCACCTGGCTCAATCACTTCATGGGCAGACCTATGGTAGAAGTTCTTGACAAGATTCCAGCCGCCAACACTCATTACCAAGCTGCGGGGTGAGATCATTACATTCAGGCAGGTTGAGGATGAGACCTTATATGATGCCTGGGAAAGATTCAAAGACTTGTTGAGAAGGTGTCCTATGCATGGATTCCCGAATTGGACTCAAACCTTTTACAATGGATTGAATGCACAAACGAGGACGGTTGTTGATGCTTCAGCAGCTGGCTCATTGCTTGACAAGGCATATACTGAGGCTGTTGACATTTTAAAAAGGATTGCAATCAATGATTTTGAATATCCTGTTGCAAGACTTGGGATCGAAACTAAAACCAATGGGAAATTTCAGGTTGATGAACTTACATCCATTCATGCCGAGATTTTCAACCTTGCAAGCATGGTAAGAACGTTGTAAAAGAACAATGAGTCCCAAAAAGTCAAAGCATTAGACCCATTATGTACGATCTGTGGAGAAAATCATCATGTGGATGAATGTCCTGCCAACCCTCAATCAGTAAATTTTGTTGGCAATGTTACCCTAACTCTAATACTTATAATACAGGTTGGAGACAACACCCTAACTTAGCTTGGGGAAATCAAGGAGGTAACCAGTACAATGCCCAGCGCCAGAATACTCAGAGGCAAAATAACAATGCCATGCCAACATTCTATCAGAATGCCATGCCACAAAAAACATAAAACAATTTTCAGCAAGGGCAGAGACTCAACCAAGGAGGCACTCTCACAGAGTACATGGAAAGGAATGATGCCACAGTCTAGAGTTTGGCTGCGTCAATGAGAAATTTGGAAGTCCAGCTTGGGCAGATAGCCAGTGAATTCAGCAATCAACCCAGGGAGCATTGCCAAGTGACACAGAAGATGCTTGGCACAAATACAATGAGCAGTGCAAAGCTATAACTCTTCGGAGTGGTAAGCAGTGCGAGATGGAGAAGGTTGCTAAGCAGCCAATTAATTGCCAAGATGAGAAGCCTGTGCCAGCAGATGATCCTAGGGAAGTAGAAAAAGAGGAAACAAAAGCAGATGATGCCATAACTGATGCTAGACAGCATACTGATAACAACATCGATGCCAACACATCGTTGGCAAAGCCAGCAGAGCAGGCACATATCTATCCGCCGCCACCATTTCCAGCAAGGCTTCAAAAGCATAAGCAAGATCAGTAGTTCAAGCATTTCTTGGAGGTTCTTAAGCAATTACAAATCAATATTCCATTGGTAGAAGCCCTTGAACAAATGCCCAACTATGTCAAATTTATGAAGGACATTCTGTCCAAAAAGAGGAAGCTAGGAGACTTTGAAACTGTTGCCCTAACCGAAGGATGCAGTGCCATAATCC
The DNA here is from genome assembly GCA_019671005.1 of Hibiscus mutabilis. Taxonomy (NCBI): domain Eukaryota; kingdom Viridiplantae; phylum Streptophyta; class Magnoliopsida; order Malvales; family Malvaceae; genus Hibiscus; species Hibiscus mutabilis. The sequence goes on from JAGYYJ010002455.1 coordinate 31,012, forward strand.
TCAACCGTTTGCCACCAAAGCTGAAAGATCCGGTAAGTTTCACTATTCCTTGCACCATTGGCAACAAATTCATGGGCAAGGCACTGTGTGACCTAGGAGCCAACATCAACTTGATGCCAATGTCAGTTTTCTGAAAGCTTGGCATAGAAGCAAGACCTACCACAGTGACACTTCAGGTGGCAAATTGATCCTATGCACACCCAAGGGTAAGATTGAGGATGTGTTGGTAAAGGTAGGCAAATTTATTTTTCCAGCTGATTTTATCATTTTGGATTATGAGGTTGATATTAATGTCCCGATTATTTTTTGGGGCCTTTTCTTGCCACATGTAGGGCTTCGATTGATGTTCATAAAGGGGAACTAACAATGCACATGAATGATCAGCAAGTTACATTTAATGTGTTTCAAGATTTGAAATAGGCAGATGAACCTGATAAGTGCCAAACAGAGGAGATGATGGAGTCCATTTACACTTTGGACACGACACAGTTATGCCAGGATGCAAAATTTGATGCCAGCAATTTAGATGGCATAGTTGATCTATTTGAGGAACTAGAAGAACCAGTCTTGGAGGCTGAAGAGGTGAGTTATTTTGAGCCACTACAGTTGGCCGGCAGAGAAATCAAGGCATCTAAACCATCAATTGAGGAGCCACCAGCATTGGAACTGAAACCACTGCCAGATCACTTGAAGTATGCTTATTTAGGTGAACGCTCAACTCTGCCAGTGATCATTGCCAATGGTCTCACTAATGATTAAGAGGAAATGTTGTTGGCAATATTACGTGACTATAAGCAAGCATTAGGATGAAATTTGGCAGACATCGGGGGTATTAGCCCAACCATTTGTATGCATAAGATTATCTTGGAGGAGTACCATGGCAAGACCATTGAAGGCCAAAGAAGGCTAAACCCAAGCATGAAAGAAGTAGAGAAAAAAGAGATCATAAAATGGCTTGATGCCAGGATCATATATCCCATTTCTGATAGCTCTTGGGTTAGCCCGGTGTAATGCGTGCCAAAGAAGGGTGGCATGACCGTGGTACAAAAAAATGAAGCTGAGTTAATCCCCTCCAGAACTATCAATGGATGGAGAGTGTGCATGGACTATAGGAGGCTGAACAATGCCACGAGGAAGTATCACTTCCCATTGCCATTCATTGATCAGATGCTAGACAAGTTGGCAGGTAAAGCTTTCTATTATTTTTTGGATGGTTATTCAGGTTATAATCAGATTGCCATTGCCCTGATGATTAAGAGAAGACTACGTTCACGTGCCCATATGGGACATTTGCGTTTAGAAGAATGCTATTCGGCCTATGTAATGCACCGGTAACGTTTCAACGTTGCATGATGTCCATTTTTCTGATATGATCGAGCACAACATGGAAGTATTCATGGATGACTTCTCAGTGTTTGGCAAAACATTTGAGGAATGTCTTCAGATTTTGGAGCAAGTCTTGAAGAGATGCATAGAGGCGAACCTAGTGTTGAACTGGGAAAAATGCTACTTCATGGTGAAGGAGGGCATCGTTCTCGGGCACAAGGTAACTGAGAGAGGGTTAGAAGTGGATCAAGCAAAAGTTGAGGTAATTAAGTAGCTACTGCCTCCAACGAGTGTCAAAGGTATAAGAAGCTTTTTAGGACATACCGGTTTTTATAGGCATTTTATTAAAGACTTTTCAAAAATTGCTAAACCTTTATGCTTGTTGTTAGAACATAATGCTACTTTTGTATTTGACGTTTCTTGTTTGAGAGCATTTCAGGAGCTTAAAGAAAAGTTGATCAATGCCCCTATAGTTGTGGCACCGAAATGGAATGAGCCTTTCGAGCTCATGTGTGATGCCAACGACTATGCCGTTGGAGCAGTTTTAGGACAAAGGCATGGCAAGGTTTTCTACGCAATTTACTATGCCAGTCGAACATTGAACGAAGCACAACTGAATTACTATACGACCGAGAAAGAATTTCTTGCGGTTGTATTTGCTTTTGACAAATTTAGATCTTATTTAATTGGTAACAAAGTTGTGGTTTTTACAGATCATTCGGCATTGAAGTATCTCTTGGAAAAGAAGGATGCTAAGCCCAAACTAATCCGATGGACGCTCATACTTCAAGAATTTGACCTTGAGATCCGAAAAAAAGGGCAGTGAAAACCTACTAGCTGACCATCTCTCACGTTTGGAGCATCATATTAAAGATGGTAAGACCAATTTTATAAGAGATGAATTTCCTGAAGAATATTTGCTTACAGTTAATGCCATGCCATGGTATGCCGATATTGTCAACTACTTGGTAAGTAATATTCTGCTACCAGACTTGGCATACAATGCCAAGAAAAGGTTTTTGCGGGAAGTCAGGCAATACTATTGAGACGAGCCAATATTGTACAAACGGTGTGCCGACCAAGTGATCCACGGTGTGTACTCGAGGATGAGCAGCATAACATATTGTATCTATGCCATGCCGCACTATATGGAGGTCACTTTGCTGGGGTAAAGACTGATGCCAAGGTACTGTAGTCAAGATTCTTTTGGCCCACACTATATAAGGATGCCCACGAGTATGCCAAGGCATGTGATCGATGCCAACAAACAGGAAACATCTCTGGCAGACACCAACTACCGCTTCAAAACATTATTCATGTGGATTTATTTGATGTATGGGGGATAGACTTTATGGGTCTTTTTCCACCCTCATTTGGTAATGTATACATTCTTGTGGCTGTTGACTACGTATCTAAGTGGGTAGAAGCTATTGCTCTGCCAATGAACAATGCCAAGGCCGTTGCCAAGTTTTTATATAAGCATATCTTTACCAGATTTGGTGCCCCTAGAGTGATTATGCATGATAAGGGCACTCATTTTAAATGTAATCTAATTTCTAAAGCCTTGTGCAGGTATGGTATACAGCAGAAAATTTCCACAATATATCATCCACAAACAAACGGGCAAGCTGGGATTTCAAACAAGGAGATCAAAAACATCTTGGAGAAGACTGTTAATCCATCAAGGAATGACTGGTCCTTGAGACTAGATGAGTCATTGTGGGCTTACAGGACTGCGTTTAAAACTCCTTTGGATACTTCACCATTTAGACTTGTTTTCAAAAAACCATGCCATCTGCCAGTGGAGCTTGAGCATAAAGCCTACTGGGCCATCAGAACACTTGGCATGGCATGGAGAGCTGCTGGAGAAAAAAGGTTATTAGACCGAAATGAGTTGGAGGAATTCAGAAGGCAAGCCTATGAGAACGCCAGGATCTACAAGGAAAAAGCAAAACATTGGCATGACAACATGATAATGCCAAGACATTTTGAGGTAGGCCAACGTGTTTTGCTATTCAACTCATGGCTAAAGTTGTTTCCAGGGAAACTTAGATCAAGATGGACGGGCCCTTATGAAGTTGTGAAGCCCTATGCTCATGGAGTTGTGGACATTAAGAGCTTGAAGATGGGACAAATCTTTAAGCTGAATGGCCAACGCATAAAGCACTACATGGAAGGTGATCAGAACAATGCCAAAGAGGTTATCCTCTTGGCAGAGGTAACATGAAAACACCGTCAAGTTTGAACTTTTGTAAATATTAGGTTAGTGTACTTTTTGTTTTTAGGCTTTTAATTATTTTTCTTTCTTTTTAAGTTCCATGTTTTTATTTCTTTAATGTGTTGAAAGGTTTCCTTTGAGTTGCGCAGATTCATTGTGCTAGGAACATTGCTTAGGTCGCTGGCAGGAGCCAACGCTTTAACAGAAAAATCTGCCAGACGCAGTGCTAGAGTAGCTTGGCATGTAGTGGTGCAAAAGATTGAAGGACGAGGGAAAACCCTAGTTTTATCGACCCAGTAAAAATTCAGAGAGTTATCTTTATTTGACTTTAAGCCCTAGTCGCCCAAATTTTGGTTGAAATTTAAATTTCAAATCAATTACCTTATCACTCCAATCCTTACCCTATCTTATCACCTATCACCTTATCACTTCAACCTTATCACTCCACCTATTTTTAAATTAATTCTTTTTATTCCCCATCATTATCCCTAATTACTACTCCTATTAAAACACTCAACCAACCTAAAACCTTTCACTTTTTTACTCTTCCCGGTTAAAGAAGCCAAAATATCTCTCTCACTTTTTACTTCCTTTTCAATAAGCAAGTACAATCCCAAATCGTCCTTTGCCTTCATCTTTCAACATCGTTCCAAGCTTCAACTAGTTTCAATGGCCTCATCGTCTCTTCCCTTTAAAAGATTCTTCAATGAGGAGATCGAGAAAAAGTTCGAAACAAATTTTGCCTCGAGGAGTCTTTTCTACGAGAAGCACTTCGAATTCAAAACGGAGGCAACAACCGAATTTCCTTCAGAAGTTATGTCTACGATTAACTTGCACAAGTGGAGTCTAGTCTGCCAGCAAAAAGGGGAGACCTATGCCACCATCATTCAAGAATTCTACGCGCACCTTGTGACCAAGGATTCGCCTTTCCTGATAATTAGGGGTAAGTGTGTGCGTTTTGATGAGGGATATATTAATAATATGTTTGAGTTGGATGGTGTAGGAGATGAGTATTTTGAGTATATTGATTCGATGACTGCTGCCAAGAGGAAAAAGCTGCTGACGAATCTGTGTGAACCTGACACGATGTGAATAGTCCCACCGATGGGCCACCGGACGGTGAAGAAGCTGGCGTTGAAGCCACAAGTGAGAGGCTGGAATCACTTCATTAAGGCAAACCTGTTGCCTACATCCCACAATGAGACGGTCTCGGAAGAAAGGCTGATTTTGTTGCACTCCATCATAAAAGGGCACAAGTTTAATATTAAAAGGATTATCATAGAAGAGACTTATAAGTGTGTCGCGAGAGGTAAAGGTAGTTTGTTTTCCCCTTTACTTATTTCTAACATTTGCATACGCCATGATGTGCCTAGGCTTGATGAGGAGCAAGGCTAGATAATAAAGGGAACGACCATCACTACTGCCATATGGAGAAACCTCACTGCGGTTGAGCCAAAGGACAAGGCCAAGGGAAAAAGCAAAATTAGCCACGCCTAAGCCAAAGATGTCAAAAGCTGTGCCAGACACAATGCCTGAGACTGTGCCAGACGGTTCTATGGCAATGTTGTCTCAAATCTACCAACGCAGGAGATGATACTTAGTAAGATGGAAAAGGCTGAGGAGATTAATGTCAAGCTACGAGATTACATGCAGGCCAGGGATATGATAATCAGGGAAACTCTCAAGAAAATATCTCTTGATGTTATGCCAGAATTCCCATATTTCCCTGCCGATCCCTCTGCCAGTGATGAAGCCATGCCAGCCAGTTCAGCTAGTCCAATTATGCCAGCCAGTTTAGAGTCTGATGCTACAGTCCCACTATCTCCAATTCAAGTTAAGTCTGCCAATTCTAATTCTGAGATTGGATCAAAGGAACCCAAAACCAAGTCTGCCAAAGCAAAGTCTGCCAAGAAGCATGCCACACCACCAGTGAAGCCTGCGCAGTCCGATGCCACCGCTACTCCTACCACATCAAACCCTGCCAAGATTGTGGAGGAAGTCTTCCGAGATATTGGAACGTCCATTGCCGTAAAGCCAACAATAAAAGGAAAAAAGAGAATGGCCCCTGATCGTGGGCCATTTATAAAGAGAAAGACCCGAGTCACATGAGAAGAAGTCTCCGAATGAGAGTCCTCTTCTTCCTAAACTCCTGTACATTTCATTACATTGCATTCACATGACCATGCATTTTATTTTATTCTGTTCTTTTGTATATATGTGTTGTTTCATGCATTGGGGACAATGCACATCTTGGGTTTGAGGGTGTGCATTTTTTCACATTTATGCCATGCATATCATGTTTAATTTCTGTTGCCATTTCATCGAGGTCATTTAGAGTAGATGCATACCGAACTGCTAAAAAAAGAAAAAGATAATTTTGTCTCGATTTAATTTTGGAAAATGTTAACAATTGTTAAGCAAGCTTAATTTGATCTAGGTGTCTGTCCAATGAGGAGACTTTAATCATTAGTTGTCATGCCATGCCCGCAGAGTAGTACGCCAGCATTGTTTGGAAATTGATCTCTAGTTTAGGGAATTGAACTTGCACTTAACACGTAAGATGTATCTAGTCCCTTAGCAAACTTAGACTTTTTGAAACTATGCTCAGATTTAAAAAAAAGATGATGCCAGGGTAAAAGAAATAAATAAGGTAGCAATGTTCTGCCAAGGCAAGAAAAAATAAAACTCTCATCTACCTTAGGAATAATAAGCTACTTGGGGCTTCGTGGTTTGCTCCCTCTTAGTTCTCAAGTCCAAAACCTTGGGGTGTGAGTTGAAGAGAAAGCCTAGTGATGTCTAGATTAAGGTGGAGCTTCATGGTATGCTCCCTCTTATCTCTCACGCTAAATAGTGTCACGAAGCAAGCTTAAAAGAATACCAGCAGAAACCTTTGGCAAAAAGAAAAAAAATGAAAAAAAAATCTGAGTTTAGGTAGTAAAATTTGTCTAAGGGAGTGAAAGAAAACTTGATGCATATTGCCTACACTCATGCACTCTTCATTAACTCTGACTAGAGTTATATTGCTGCACTTGAATTACTACCTGCTTGGCATTATTGCACTGAGATGCTGAGGACAGAAATAGAGTCAAATTCTGCTTGCCAGCACGTGTTGGCATTCAACCAAAATTTTGTCGAGGTAACTTTTTCACAATTTTTGTTTTTATTTTGATTGCATTACTTGAGGACAAGTAATGAGTTAGGTTTGGGGGTGTGTTACCTCTCCAAAAGTACTATTTTTAATGCCAATCTTACAATGCTTTTGCTTGTTTATAGGTACATTTAGTTGCATTAGGATGTTAAAATCATGCATTTGCATAAGGAGTTTAGAGTTTTGTCTATGCCAGTGTGAAGATTTGTTTTGTTGGCAATTTTGCAGGTTTGGCATAGTATTTGGCCCAGAAAAGCAGCACAAGAAGGAATGCCAGAGAGAATGCCGAGTGTAGTTGGTACAGATAGACCAGATAATGCCAAGCACCGAATGGCAGAGAAGTGAACTTGATGCCACGCCAAGAGGCTATTGGACCCTAAAAAAATAGGACATGATCAGGCTCTGAAAAAATAGCAATTGGAACAATCTCTAAAAAAATGATAAGATGGTGCCAAGACTTGTTGGCAGACTCATGCCAAGCTTACATGCCAGGGCAGCGTCGGCAGGATGATGTCAGCCTTAGCCTGATTAACTCTCATTCAAATCTGGATAAGAAGATAATCCCTTATCCTCTGGGCAGTTAGAATTTAAAATTTGAAAAGCTAGTCATATCCCTTCTTTGCACGCCTATTTAAACACCAACCAAGCTAGAATTTAAGAGGGAGAGAAGAGAAGATTGGATCGTGAGGAGTTTGTGTGTGTGTGATGATTGACGACCGGCTGCACCGTGGAAGGGTGGTCTGACCAACTTGGACGAAAAGCCTGGATCTTGAAGGGCTGCATCGAGAGACCCCTTCTAGCCCATTCTCTCTCTCAAGTTATTCTATTTTGTTTTTAAGGATGATGTATTTCGAAAATGTTTGTGGATTGTTGGTTCACTCCATCACCATGAACTAATTTAATAGTTGGTGGGGGATGTTTGGTTTTATGTTATTTTCATGCTTTAGCTTTTAATAATAAATCTGCCTTGGCAAAGTTTCATCTATTCGGCAAACTTTAATATTTCGTAAATACTCTGCCAAGCGAGAGCTGGCATTGTTGGCCTGTTGCACCTTAATATCTTAACAGACTTGGGGTGGCAACGAATAAGTTGTCGAATACTGAGGAGAGAGGCTTCGAGAGAAGTCGTTCAAGTAGATGAACTTACTTCGGGAGTGAAATCTACCCCTTAGGAGTATAGATTGGATCTTAATCAAATTGGTTTATTTAAAAACAAACACTATAGAGATATATGGGTTTTTACATGATCAATTTAGGGCAATGACCATCGAGAGAGGCTTTGCTACTTTTGAATATGCTTGGCAAACAATGCCAAGACATGTTGTTGCTAACGACTGGCACAACATGAATAGCGTGAAAACCAGGCATTCCCTGCCAACGCCCATCATTCATTAAAAAACCTTCCTTGCCAACGTCTTTACTTTTCTTTCATTTCTTTACTTTTCAATTATTTCCAAAACCAACTTCAAAACAAATCAACTTTTTCTTAAGGCAAGTAACAATCAAGGCAATTGAATTCCAAGTCAATCTCTGTAGGATCTATACTCAGCTTACCATATGTATTACTTGCAGACCGTGTATACTTGCACGCAAAAGACTCATTTTGGTACATTCTTATATTTTCCAATACATATTTTCTGCCACTTTTGCCAGTATTTCACCTAGAGAGTCTACAACTCCACTGGGGAATTTTTTTTAAATAAAAAAGAGTCAAGCCACAAGTCGAATATTTTTAGTCTTAGTGTTGTAAATTTATGAATTCGATTTTAATTTAAAATATGTTCCTGTCTTTAGTAATAGGACATGCATTTTATTTTATGTAAATATATCTATTTTACCTTTACTGTTTGGTATAAATGAACATAGCTGTCAAAAGGTTTGGGAGTTTCTCCTCACACACAGTGCACTTGCATTGCATTCGATGAGCTTTCTACCCGAGTTCCGTCCATTTTAAGTGAAAATGTGATACCGCCTTCGTGTAGGTTACCACCGTATAGGTTGGTGAATCGCTTTCGGGATATATTTCTTATGCTTTCGTGTGGGTTACCTCCGTATAGGCATAAGGGATGTGTCCCATTGAATTAAACTTGGTCCATTTGAAACCTATAATGGGTGAGGATCAGGGGCCTTGCTACCTTTAGTAAGAGACAGCGAGGACAATTCAGGTACCATTCCCTAGAACCGAACCACATGTAATGGACCATAGGAGCCTTGCTTTAGAAATGGAACCCATTAAATGTCCAAAGGAGAAACGCTTCTAACCTTTTGTCTACTCTATAGATTTATTTCACGAATAAAGTATGCCGGTAGATACCATGTGGGGTAGGATTTATCTTTTTGAAAAAAAGCATGAAGGGTAGAAAGCATGCCTGGGTAGGATTTTATCTTAGACTTTATGCTTTCCAAAATAATGCTTTAAGATTATGCCTTTTATTATATATCCGTACTAACTTGTTTTCTTTATGGTTTTTTTAGTTTATGCATTGCATCTTCATAAAAGGTGTTGATTTGCGTCCAATTATCAAAAAAGAATGTCTTCAGTATGGAAAGCAATTTTCTTGGCAGATTAGAAGACTAAGCTCTAGTACGAAGTTGTTCTGAAAGAACTCAATTCGAAAGAGGAGACAATTTATCGGCAGGACACATATCGAGGATGTCTGATTATACCCATGTCCATACTAAACATAATGCTTTATGTGAATTGAAAAAATATGGAACCAGAGGGATAGTGAGATGCAACAAGCATTCTACCAGACTTATGGAGACATTACGTATCTGTTGGATGTCAAGGTTGAAAAGCAGTTGATTCGAGCCCTTACTCAGCACTGGAATGCCACCTACAACTGTTTTACTCTCGGGAAAGTTGATTTGACCCCAACCATAGAGGAGTATACTGCTCTGTTTTGTTGTCTAAAATTTCAGGAGAACAAGGCCTACACTAAAGCCCCCAATGATAAGACATTCAGGAAGAAGTTGATATTGCTTACTGGAGAGACCGGGCAATAGGTCGATAGACAAATCAAGTTGAAATGATAAAGCTTCTGCATTTCTTGAAATACCCTTTGAAAGCTGATACAAACAAATTCCACCGCGAAGAAAAAAGAGAAACGTTCGCCTTGGCTATCTATGGGTTAGTGATTTTTCCTGAGGTATTGGGTTATTTAGAAGCCGATGTTCTGGATATTGTTGAGTGATTAGATAAAGGGGTCACTTCTATTCCAGCTGTGCTTGTCGAGACTTTTCGATCCCTGACTGCTTGCCGAATAGCGGGTGAAGCCAGATTTATCAGTTGCGCTCAGCTTTTGACGGTTTGGTTCCTTGGTCACTTTTGAAAAATAGAAGAGAATCCCTACCGAACATGTTTTGATGATTACTCGCCCTTGAGAAATTTTTTAAAGCAGAATTGTCAAGAAGATGTTTCAGAAGAACAATGGTTGGTTATTTTCCAGAATCTTCAAGAGAGTGATATTATATGGTGGGCACCTTGGTTACCTCCCACCGATATTCTGTTTAAATATGGAACTTATGATTGGGTCCCTCTGCCAGGACTATGGGGAGGGACTGGTTACGCTCCGTTGTTAGTGGCACAACAGTACCAATCAAGACAGTTCATCCTAGCAACTCAAGGTTTATGCCAGGTAGATTCAGAATACAAGGGTGACAATTATAAGGAGAAATTTATCATGTTTCACTTACTTGGAGTAAAACTTGTCGATTAAATCCGCTTGCAGCAAACCCCAGGGTCACGCCTGAGTATGAGATCTGGAGAAACAGAAGGATAAATGACAATATCCCTCTGCCTAGCCAAGAAAGCGGTATGCTCGTTGAAGAAACTCTGAGAGGGGTCCCTACAGAAGCAGAGATTTTGAAGTGCGACTTTGAGGAGAAGATCGCCGAGCTAACCAAAGTGATAGCCATGATGGAGGAAGAAAGGTTTTATTTGGGTCTCGATGTCGACACACATAAGAGAGAAGCCGAAAGACTAAGGATAAGAAAGAATAAAGTTAAAGAAGACTTGAATGATCTACATAGTGATTACAAGAAACTCCGTGTGGTAGCCAAGTATGCTAATATAGGGTAGACATCGCACGAGTGGAAGCTTGAAATCCGTGAAGAAAAGAATAGAGCAGACCAATAGGAAATGAAGTTCAAAGATGCCCTAGCGCAGTAGGCCACTATTGAAGAAGAACTATCTGGAAGTAGACTAAAAAATACAAATCTGAAAAACCACATAGTTGAATTAGAAGGTTCTCTATAGAGGCATCGCAATTGAAATTTTGTGCTCGAAATGAAGACAAGCAAAGAAGAGAATGAAACGTTGAAGAAACAAATAGAAGAGTTAGAAATTTCTCTAGAAACTTGTCAGGGGTAAATTTAAAAAGTATACAGGAAACCCAAATGTAGAGTGATCTACAGTGGAAGACTCGACTCCAGTAGTCTCAGGAACAAATCCAATATAGAGACCGTGTTAACACCAAAGCCCTCGTTCAAGTAAGAAAAGTGGGGGATTTTCTGCAAACTATGGCCGTTCAAGCTGATATCCTCAGTCTACAGATTGAATCGGAGTTTGACTGTAGCAAGAATTTAGCTTGGCTTTTCAAGAAGATTAAGTATCTAAGTCTTAAGGCTAAGCAGTATATGTGAAGTGAATCTGCCTTATATAAAAAAACTTTTTGCTCCTAATGAAAGACTGTTCTAATGAAAGTTGAACTAGAATCGACACTTTTTGTTTGAGTCTTTGCATTTTTGCAGTTTTTGCATCAACGTTTTGCATTCATTTTTGCATCATATTGCATAGTCATTTCTTGGCCAAGATTTTAAAAGAAGGAATTTTAATCGCAGTAATTCTGGGGTAAACATATCAATCAATTCAGCATCGGTTTTTCACCCGTAGCAAATCAAAGAAAATGGAAGATAATTTGGAAAGAGTAAAAAAGACGTGCGGGGATTTAAAGAAAGACATAGAGAGGGCGCAATAGAAAGCGCGTGACCACATTTCATAATCACAAGAAAGCTTGTTGGCAAAAATAGCTGCTATGCTAGAAGGGAAGAGTTCTGAAAAAGCAAGGGGGTAGTTATAAATCCCAGTGCCATGATAGAAGAGTCGAGTTCTCCTTTTGAAAGGACACATCCATAGATGGAACCCTCAGGTGTAAAGCATCAAGGTTTTTAGGTTGGTTCTTCTCTTCAAGAAGGTGTCGTTGCTCAAGATGACCTTAATGAATATCGTTCATGATTTCAATGAGATAGACAAAGCAGAAAATGAAGTGCCCAAGAAGCTTGAAGATTGGTGCAAGCGAATGGAAGAGAAGGTTAAAGCAGTGGAAGGTGCAGAAATGATCTATGGTATAGATGCAAGAGACTTGAGCTTGGTCCCAGATTTGGTGTTTCCACCAAAATTCAAGATGCTTGAATTTGAGAAATACAACGGAACTAGTTGCCCTGAAGCCCATATTACGATGTTCTACAGTAGGATAACCAGATATGTTAACAATGACCAATTGTTAATTTATTGTTTTCAAGAAAGTTTGACAGGATCGCTGCTAAATGGTACAACCAACTAAGTCGTACCCAAGTCGGTTCTTGGAGGGATTTGGCACAAGCTTTTGTCAAGCAATACAACCATGTTACCGACATAACACCTGACCGTTTTATACTACAAAATATGAAGATAAAGGCTAATGAGAGCTTCAAGCAGTACCCCTAGAGATGAAGGGACGTTGTAACTTAGGTACAACCGTCGCTATCAGAAAAAGAAATGACAATGATTTTTGTTGGTACATTGGAAAAGCCTTTTCTTGGCCCCATGCTAGGAGGTGGTACCAGGAACTTTGCAGACATAGTAATGTCGGGAGAAATGATTAAAAATACAGTCCGAAATAGAAAGATTATCGTAGATGATGGCAACACGAAGCTGAACTATAAGAGAATAGAAAATAAAGCAAGCAACACGGAGGTCTATAATGTCAGCTACCTAAAATAGGTGACAATGGAACAACCTAAGGCTGCAACCTCAAATACTCAAACTTTCTCTAAGAAGAGATCGAACCAAAGGGCAAACAAAGAGGACTTTCAATTCACTCCCATCCCAATGTCTTATAGAGAGTTGTAGAAGAACTTATTTGATGCACATGTGGTTTCTCCCTTTTATACGAGGCAAATACAACCTCCTTACCCGAAGTGGTTTGACCCCAATGTTCAATGCGAGTATCATGCAGGGGTAACTAGACACTCTATTGAAAATTGTATTGCTTTTAAAAAATGGTTGAAAGGTTTATTCAAATGGGAGTAGTGAGGCTTGAAAATTTTGTGGGCCGAGTGTAGCAGGGAATCCATTACCCAATCATGGTGAGCCAAGAGTAACTGCCATTATTGATTATGGGAACAAGAGGCTTAAAGTTAGTATTGAAGAGGTAAAGTCTCCATTAAAGTGGGTCTGGTAGAAAATGGTTGAGATGGGCCTAATCAGTCAGAATTTGAAGAAAGAAAATGAATCATCTGGGAACCATTGTTTGTATCATGATAGGGAAGGCCATGTGATCCAGAACTGTGTAGAGTTTAAAGCCTTAGTGTAGAGGCTGATAAACAACAAAGAGTTGGAATTCTTCGAAGAAATAAAGACTGAAAAGGTGGATGATTGTGCTTTTGAGGAAGAAACTCCAAAGAAAAACTATGGGAGCAACTTTCCCGTAGTGATCATTTTAAAGCCCCAAGAACGTGGAAGAGCCGAGAGCGTAGGACCAAAGGTTACAATACACAGACCAGTCGCGTTCCCTTACAAGGATAACAAGAGTGTCCTGTGGAAGTACGACTTTGGGGTGACAATTCAGGGAGACACTTCTCCAAGGACTGCCTCTGGCAAAGTAAATATTGTTGGTTTCTTCACAAGAAGCGGGAGGCGTTATGTTCCTAAAGAAGCTGAATTTGATGAATCTAAGGGAAAATCATTGATAGTTGAACCAGAGCAGAAAAAGATCATTGAGCCCGAGCGATCCATCAACGAGCCCGTTAGAGAAGAGGAGGCAAAAGAGTTTTTAAAGTTCCTGAAGCATAGTGAATACAACATTGTGGAACAGCTTAACAAGATGCCTGCTCGTATATCCATGTTAGCCATGTTGTTAAATTCAGAATCACATAGGAATATATTGTTGAAAGTATTGAATGAGACTTTTGTACCCAATGACATCACTGTGAACAAGTTAGACAAGTTGGTGAACAACTTAACTGTAGATTTTTTCAGCGATGATGAGATACCTCCGGGTGGTAGGGAATATGTAAAAGCCCTACACATTACTACTAGATGCAAGGGATATACATTGCCATGAGTCCTGGTTGATAATGGATCAACATTGAATGTCCTACTGTTGATCACTTTGAACAAGCTTCCAGTGGATACCTCTCATATGAAAACTTGTCACAGCATTGTTAGAGCTTTTGACGGCACTGAGAGGAAGGTAATGAGGCCGAACACGTATGATGTAGACTTTCTGGTAATGGATATCCGGCATACAACTGTCTGTTGGGAAGACCCTGGATTCACTCAGCTGGAGCAGTTCTATCATCGCTCCACCAAAAATTAAAACTTGTAATAGATGGGCAACTTGTTACCATAAATGCCGAGGAGGATATCATAGCTTCAATCACCAGTGATGCCCCTTATATTGGATTGGGTGAAGATGCTGTAGAATGTTTATTTCGGTCACTTAAATTTGTTAATCCAACGTTTATAGCTGAAGGAAGTCGGATCCCTACGCTGAGGTTGTCCAAGGCTACAAGGATGGGAATCAAGATGATGGTAGGAAAAACCCTAGCTGGTAAAGGTTTGGGAAAGTATATGAATAGAATAGTTAGTGAGCCAGTACCAATTAGCAAGCAAGATCGTTTTGGCTTGAGGAACAAACCAAATGCTAAACAGAGAAAGAATGAGATCCTAAAGAGGCAAGAGAGGAAGAATGTCCATCTAGCATGAGAAAAGATTAAGTGAAAACCCATGGTTATTCATCCCTTGTTTGAAATATTTGTGTCAGGAGGAATCATCAACCCCAAGTAGAGGAAGGAAGATGAAAAAGGTAAACTGGGAAAGCTGTTGGAAGGTTTAGAGATTAATGTTGTATCTGAAGGAGGAAATGAAGCAGTAAACCTAGCTGGGATTTGCCCATATGTTCCTGGAATTGTTCTAGACAATTGGACTACAGAGGAGCTCTCTGTAGTATTTAGGAATATTTCATAGTAATGTTCAGAACATACATGTTACTCTTGCCTCAGAGCAACAAGGATCCTTTTGTAAAAGGCACATGTTTACTTTCATTATACCAATGAAATGATGTTTTTTGTGCTTCGTCTGGCAAACATTTTTGTTTTTTTTATTTATTTCATCATACATACCATACAAATTATCCATTATTCTTTGATTCATTTGTCCTAATACATGTCATTATTTCGTGTCAGGTCCCTTGATATCAACAACGTGAGCGATGCTGCCAGCAACCCAGAACTTATTTTTGAGTAAGAGGTGTGTCTAGATGAACCTCAAGACTTTGAAGAAGATCAAGATTGTAACTTGTCTCCAGATTTACTAAGAATGGTAGAGCAAGATGAGAAATAGATTCTTCCTCACAAAGAGCCAGTGGAAATTATAAATGTCGGGGAAGACACTGAAAAGAATGAGGTAAAGATTGGGACTTGCATCAATGCAAAGACAAGACGTGATTTGATTGAGTTACTCCAGGAATTCAAAGACATATCTGCGTGGTCCTATCAAGACATGTCTGGTTTGAACACAAATGTGGTGGTACTTAAACTTCCCATCAAGAAAGAATGCAAATCGGTCCAGTAGAAGCTTCAAAGAATGAGGCTTGATGTGCTACTGAAGAAAAAATAGGAGGTAAAGAAATAGTTCGATGTCGGGTTTCTTCAAGTGGCCAAGTACCCAGAGTTGGTAGCTAACATAGTTCCCGTTCTAAAGAAAGATGGGAAAGTACATATGTGCGTAGACTATCGAGATCTAAACAAGACCAGTCCAAAGGATAATTTTTCACTGCCTTACATTGATACCCTGGTGGATAATACTGCAAGGCATTCATTATTCTCTTTCATATATGGTTTCTCAGGATACAACCAGATAAGAATGCACCCTGAGGATATAGAAAAACTACGTTTGTGACATTATGGGGAACGTTTTGCTATAAAGTAATGCCTTTTGGATTGAAGAATATAGGTGCAACCTATCAAAGAGCCATGGTGACTTTGTTTCACGATATGATGCATAGAGAAATCGAAGTATATGTTGAAGATATGATTGATAAGTTTTAAACAGGAAAAGAGCATGTGAAGATCCTGATAAAATTGTTCTTGAGACTACGAAAGTTTCAGTTGAAACTAAACCCTGCGAAATGCACTTTTGGAGCTACTTCAGGAAAGTTGTTGGGCTTCATTGTTAGTGAAAAGGGGATCGAGGTTGATCCAGATAAAGTTAAGGCTATCCAAGACTTGCCACCACCACGCACTCAAAAAGAAGTAAGAGGTTTCCTAAAAAGATTGAGTTACATTGCTCGGTTCATTTCATAACTAACCAAAAAATGTGATCTTATATTTTGCCTCCTCAGAAAACACAACCCTAGAGAATGGGACGATGAATGTCAAGAAGGCTTTGACAAATTCAAGCATTACTTGTCGAACACTCCAATTTTGATGCCACCTATCCCAAACAAGCCGCTAATTCTATACTTGACAGTTTTTTAGAACTCCATGGGATGCGTACTCGGCCAACATGATGAGTCGGGGCGGAAGGAAAGGGCGATTTACTATCTCAGCAAGAAGTTCACGAAAAGTGAAACAAGGTATTCATCGATTGAAAAACTTTGCTGGTCCTTAGTTTAGGCTACTCGGAGATTGAGGAAATACATGTTGTACCACACGACTTGGTTAATCTCAAAGCTAGACCCTCTTAAGTATTTGATGGAGTCAACTGCATTGACAGGGAGAATGGCTAGATGGCAGATTTTGTTAGTAGAATTCGATTTGATTTGTGTAAGCCAAAAAGCTATAAAGGGAAGTGCAATGGCAGATTTCTTGGCCAGTCAAGCTTTAGAGGATTATGAGCCTTTAAACTTTGATTTTCCAAATAAAGATTTGATGTGTGTTGCCAGTACCAAAGAGGATGATTCGAAAGAAGAATATTGGAAAATGAACTTCGATGGTGCTCTAAATGCTGTAGGCAAAAGAAATTGGGCAGTGCTGATCTCCGCTGAAGGCGATCATTATCCTTTTGCCAGTAAACTTGGTTTTGATTGCATGAATAATATGGCAGAGAATGAAGCATGCATCATGGGCATCCGTGCGGCCATTGAACAAAAAATTAAACTACTGAAGGTGTATGGGGATTATATGCTTGTGATTTATCAACTCTGAGGAGAGTAGGAAACGAGAGATACCAAGTTGGTAGATTATCGAGATATTTTCGGGAGTTAATTAAAGAGTTTGATGAGATTACGTTCCACTACCTCCCACGAGAACATAATCAGATGGAAAATGCTCTGGCTACCATGTCTTCTTTATTTAAAATAAACAAGCCATCTAATTTGAGGCCTATCAAAATGAGTATATATGAGACTCCGGCCCACTTCCATAATATTGAAGATAGCGAAGAAGGTGATCGACCTTGGTATCACGACATCTTACGATATGATAAAAATTGCAAGTACCCAGAGCAAGCAACTGAGAATGAAAAGAGGACCTTACGAAGATTGACAAGTGAGTATGTCTTCGATGGGGATATCTTGTACAAGAGAAGAAAAGATCAAGTGTTGTTGAGGTGTGTGGATGCTGTTGAAGCTAGGAAGATTCTTGAAGAGGTCCACGAGGGTATCTGTGGGACACATGTTAATGGATTCACCATGGTAAGGCAGATAATGCGGTTTAGGTATTGCTGGTCCACAATAGAAGTAGATTGTATCATATATACTAAGAGATGCCGCAAGTGTCAAATTTACAGGGACAATATTCACATACCACCAGTACCACTACATGTGATGACTTATCCCTAGACTTTCTCTATATGGGGCATGGACATCATAGGGCCAATCTCACCAAAATCTTCTAACATGCATCGTTTCATCTTCGTGGTCATTGATTAGTTTACCAAATGGGTAGAAGCGTCCTCCTATGCTAATGTCACCAAATCGGTAGTCAATAGATTCTTAAAGAAAGAGATCATATGTCGATATAGGATGCCAGAGAGGATCATATCTGACAATGCATTGAACTTGAACAATAAGAGCATAGAGGAAGTATGCAAGCAGTTCAAGATAAACCATCACAATTCAACACCGTACCGGCCATAGATGAACGGGGCAGTGGAAGCAGCCAATAAGAATATTAAGAAGATTGTTGGGAAAATGGCAAAGACTTATAAAGATTGGCACGAGAAGCTACCATTTGCTCTGTATGCTTGTCGAACGTCAGTTAGAACTTCCACCGGGGTAACACCTTTCTCGTTGGTTTACGAAATGGAAGCCGTACTACCTATTGAGGTCGAGATTCCTTCTCTTCGAGTGCTATCCGAAGTAAAACTAGATGAAGCAGAATGGATTCAAGCCGGATATGACCAGCTAAACTTAATTGAAGAAAAAAGATTGAAAGCCATACGGCATAGTCATATGTACCATAAGAGAATGGTGAGAGCTTATGATAAAAAGGTTTGTCCTAGAGAATTCCAAGTATGAGATATGGTGTTGAAAAAGATCCCACCTATAAGGAATGATTTTCAAGGGAAATGGAAGCAAAACTGGGAAGTGAAAAAAGCTTTTTCAGGAGGGGCGTTAATTCTGTCTGAAATGGATGGTAGTCATTTGTCCAGCCATGTGAATTCAGATATAGTCAAGAAATATTTTTCTTGAAAAAAAGAAGAAGAAGAGAAAAAAGAAAAAAAACAACGAAAAAAGGGAAAAAAGAGAAGAATGAAAAAATAAAAAAAGAAACGAAGAAAAAAATGATGGTTCAAGATGAAAACCCGTAAAAGGCGTCTTGAAACCAAATGAGGGTTTGAGTTGAAAACCCGAAATAGGCGGCTCAAATTTTGGTTAAGGGTTAAGGCAAATGATGGTTGTCCCCCGGAAGCTTAAAAGTCGAGAGGGATTTCACACCTTCGGATAAGCTCAAGATAACTTTGGCAAGCTGGCTCAGAAGAACTCATTCGCTTGATATCTGGGGCACCTAATTTTAATTTTCTTGCTTTATGTACTTTCAATGTTTGCCATCTAAATTGGGAGTCATACCTCTAGTGAAATTCACTTTCATCCAACTTCATACCCTTATTTATTCACATGAGCATTGTGCATCGTCATAGCGATCAGTAAGCTAATAATTTTATCGAATGAAAAAGGATTCTTTACATTACTTTAGAAATATCCTTAAATAGTACAAGGGCTAGAAGTAGTTTCAATTGAAAAGATATTTTCATTGGAAAAAGGCTCGAGAACAAGAGGTTGTTGCACTGAAATTACACTAGTCATCCATTAAAAAGGGGTTGTAACAAAAATATGGAGCATATGGTCACCTTGTGATATGGTACCAAACTGAAGCAAAGAGAGCATGATATCTTGTGTAGTAGGCTAATCAGAGCCATAACCAGTGAAATGAGATGCTAATCCAGGAGCGGTTGCAGAAACTCAAAAAAAAAACTTATGGATGGCCTTTTGTATTCATATTTGCATCATTCATGCATTCATGTTTATTAAAATCGGCATACTTAAAGTTAGGAGCATTTGATTCATACTAATCATAACATCCTAAAAAGTGTGTCCATAAAGCAAATTCTACAAGATCTATCTCCACCAACAAATGGTAACAGATCAACCCACCAATATCGGCTCCCTAAAGTTGCAGTGGAACGGATCCAACATCAATTTTATCTCCCTGAAGTTGCAGTGAAAAAATTGAAGCTACGTCCGTTCATCTCCTTGAAGTTGTAGTGGAATGGACATAACACCAACATCGTCTCCCTGAAGTTGCAGTGGAACGAACCTGGCATCAATTTTATCTCCCTAAAGTTGTAGTGGAAGAATTGAAGCTACATCCGTTCATCTCCCTGAAGTTGTAGTGGAATGGACACAACATCAGCATCATCTCTCTGAAATTGTAGTGGAACGAATCCAGCATCAATTTTATCTCCCTGAAGTTACAGTGAAAAAAATTAAAGCTTTATCCGTTTATCTCCCTAAAGTTGCAGTAGAATGGACACAATATCAACATCGTATCCCTGAAGTTACAGTGGAATAAATCCAGCATCAATCTTATCTCCCTGAAGTTGCAGTGAAAAGATTGAAGCTACATCAGTCCTTCGCCCTGAAGTTGCAGTGGAATGGACAAAACTACAACAACTGACCCTAGCTCTTTGAACTTCCAATAGAGCGGGTCACGCATTCAGCGGAAGATGAAACTTAACACATTTTACTTCCCCAATACCTATTTTTGAAGATTTTGTTTCCCCAAAAGTGACAGGGTGGATCAATCAAGGAAGAAGACTTACATTGAGAAGAAAGAAGATCTGTCGAAGAAAGAGGACATACGTCAAGAGGGGAAAGCTCAGCCGGACTAGACCTAATTGGCTCTCTTCTAGTCTTTGCTCCATTGCCATTGCACAACAATGAGCAAAGAGAGCAGTTGTAACTGACCCAATTGGTCTGGACCTAACCAAACCATTGCCCTAACTAAACTAACCCAAACCCAAATGATTGCCCTAATTAAACCAACCCAAACTAAACCGACCCAAACCCTACCCAATACATAACCCAGATCTGACCCAAATCAAAAACCCTAGTTCTAAAATACCATAACCCCACAATGGTAACCCTACGAACCATAACCCCAAAAATCCCAAAAATAAACCTTAAATCCCCAAATCTAGTTCAAATACATAAACCCTAAAAAATAATAAACAAAATCTAACCTAACCCTAGAACAAACCCATCCCTAAATCCTCACCAAATCTGACACCCTCAGCCATCATATCTCTCCTATCACCTGGCCATACCCCTAAATAAACCAAATCTGAGAAATCTGGGATTTTAACTAAACCCAACCGAACCAACCCTTCCCTCTCCTATATATCAACTTGCAATCCAAAAAAAGGGATTACACACGCAAGATTTTAGAAGCAAAAAATTAGAGATTAGATTTTTTAAAAAAGAGAAGGAAATGGGTTCAAACATAAAAAAGGTAAAAGGAAATACCTTTTTGTTGTTTCGAATAGGCTTCGCGTTGTTTCTCCTCCGTTTTGAGCCTTGTGGTCGCCGAAGGAATCACCTTGTTCCGATGATGGCGGTGCGGCGGGAGATTTGAACCCTAGGGTTTGTTTTTTAACTCTGAAAATTTTAGAGAAATGAAAAGGGGGATTAGTTTTTTTGTTTGATTTGGGAGAAATAATAATTTTTTTGTTTAAAATCCTTACTTAAGCTGTGTTCTAAACGGCGTTGTTTTAGGCACCTATACACGACCCAAAACAGCACTGTTTCATCCTGTAACCCGCACCGATGACCCGACCCGGGGAGGATCCGCGAAAATTTAAAGAAAATGGGTTATTTGTTGTTCAGTCCTTCCACTTTTAATTCACTTTCAATTTCGCCCTTATACGTCATGGTTTATTTATTTTCTGCAGCATTTAATTTCTATTTTGTTGCAATTTAGTCACTGTTTTCAGTATTTAATTTCCAATACTTTATTTCATGTTATTTACGTTTCAGCCCTTATATTTTGCATCTGTTTCATTTTAGTCTAGTGATATTTAACATGCATGCCATGTAATTTTAATATTGATGCATTTTAGTCCCTAATCTTTAGTTTCATATAGTATTAGTGTAAATCCATGCATTATTATTATTATTATACTAAATAGATTATTTTTACATGTTATATATTAAGATCATATGTAAGATATATGTACTTTTATTGTTTATATTTTATGTATAAATTTTATATATTTCTATACTTTTATATATTATAGGGTTTCATGTATATTTATAAAATAAAATATATTATCTTGTTTAATTACAACATATATAAAATATAATAATAAATATTTATTTTTGTAAAAATATATATAAACTACTTAACTTAATATATGTATAGGCATATTTTAATAAATAATACATATACGTATTTTACTTTAAAATATTATATTTTTAGTATATATAAAATAATAAGATATAAAAATAATAAGAAATACTTTTTTGTAAAATTAATATATATATAAAAACTACTAACTTTAAATGTATATATTGTTTTTTGATAAATATAAAATATATTTTACCATAAGTAATATATTTTTAAGTATATATATATTTATATGATACATTATAAATGGCATCATAATAATTAGATAAGTTAAATTTTAAGGTAATATTCTTTTATTTAGGGAGTTCGAGAACTCGTGTCCCGGGCGTAAATGGATGCGACCTTCTCGATATCCCTAAATAAAAGAATATCACTACCATTTTAGGATACAATATTTAAGGGAATTTTTTGTTATTTAGAATAGTAGAGAAATCATTTCCCTAGCGCAAAAGGATGTGAAATTCTTGGTTATTCTAAATAACGGAACATTTCTTTAAATATTTATAACATATTTATGCATTTAAGAATCATATTTTAAATTTTATTCGAATTCAAAATTTCCAACACTAAGACACTAAATATTCGGCTAGGTACCAATTTTTGGGCGGTGTGGGGGTGCTCACCCTTCCCAATCCGTAACCGACTCTCGGCCTTAAATTTTTATCTCTGGTTTTATCGGTGTCTGGTCTACCATTTTTAAATATGATCGGTGGCGACTCTGCATTTTAATTTTAAAATTGGGAAGGGGTTTTCGAACTAAACTAAATAAAACGAAAAATTAATTTTAAAACCAATAAAGAGAGCGTCAGACGGATTTGGGTGATTACAGACCGAGCTGTTGACTTTTTATAGGACCCTATCTGGGGGTTGCTCGACTTTCTGAGTCTGTTGGCGCAGTCTGTTTCACCAAATTTAAACCCAGTAAGCTAGTTTTATGTGTTTAACCTTGTGGATTAGTTATCGAATAAGGTTATGAATAAGTGTGGTATTCGTATATTTTTTAGGATTGATCGGGCTCAAATACTAGATCAATAGGAGCGTTCAAAGAGATCGAGTAAGGATTTATCAACAATCACTTAAGGTTAGTACACATCGAACTCATATTGCTTCATGAGCATCATAAATGTGATTGCTTTGCGTGTTAGTATATGCAAAATATGTAGATGATGAAAATGCATGTTCGAAGATCGATAGTATGATACTTGATATCTGTGTGAGACATGGTGATGTTGTGAATATGATAAGACTTGTAGAGGCTTTACAGATTGTATAGGGTCGTTTGAGATGCTTGTATGAATATTTGATGACTGTTTGATTGATTGATATAATTGTGATGCCTCGTATATTTGTTCGAATAGATTGACGTAATTTGTTGTGAATTATGCTTATGGGATAAATACTTAATTAAATGATTATTTGAATGAATGCATTAGTGTTACCTCTCCAAAAGTACTCTTTTTAATGCCAATCTTACAATGCTTTTGCTTGTTTTTAGGTACATTTAGTTGCATTAGGATGTTAAAATCATGCATTTGCATAAGGAGTTTAGAATTTTGTCTATGCCAGTGTGAAGGGTTGTTTTGTTAGCAATTTTGCAGGTTTGGCATAGGATTTGGCCCAGAAAAGCAACACGAGAAGGAATGCTAGAGAGAATACCGAGTGCTATTAGCACAGATGAACCAGACAATGCCAAGCACCGGATAAAATGAACCAGACAATGCCAAGAAGCTGTTGGACCCCGAAAAAATAGGATATGATCAGGCTCCGAAAAAATAGCAATTGGAACAGTCTCCAAAAAAATAACGGATCAGATGGTGCCAAAACTAGTTGGCAGATTCATGCCAAGCTTGGACGCCAAGGTAGCGTCGGCAGAATGACGTTAGCCCTAGCATGATCAACTCTCATTCAAATTTGGATAAGAAGATAATCCCTTATCCTTTGGGCAGTTGGAGTTTAAAATTTGAAGAGCTAATTGTATCCCTTTCTTGTACGCCTATTTAAACACCAACCAAGTTAGCATTAGAGGAGCGAAGAAGATTGGATCGTGAGGAGTTGGTGTGTGACGATTGACAACCGGCTGCACCTAGGAAGGGTAGTCCAACCAAATTGGCCGAGAAGCCTGGATCTTGAAGGGCTGCATCGAGAGACCCCTTCTAGCCCACTTTCTCTTTCAAGTTATTTATTTTGTTTTTAATGATGAAGTATTTCGAAAATGTTTGTGGGTTGTTGGTTAAATCCCTCACCATGAACTAATTTAATAGTTGGTGAGGGATGTTTGCATTGAATGCTATTTTTATGTTTTAGTTTTTAATAAATAAATCTGCCTTGGCAATGTTTTCACTATTCGACATACTTTAATATTTCCTAAATACTATGCCAAGCGAGAGCTGGCACTGTTGGCCTATTGCACCTCAATATCTTAACAGACTTGGGGTGCCAACGAATAAGTTGTTGAATACTAAGGAGAGAAGCTTCGAGAGAAGTCGTTCAAGTAGATGAACTTACTTCGAGAGTGAAATCTACCCCTTAGGAGTAAAGATTGGAACTTAATCAAATTAGTTTTTTCTGAAAACCAGCACTATAGAGATATAAGGGTTTTTACATGATCAATTTAGGGCAATGACCATCGAGAGAGGCATTTCTAATTTTGAATCTGCTCGGCAAACAATGCCAAGACGAGTTGTTATTAAAGGCTGGCACGTCATGAATAGCGTGAAAAACCAGGCATTCCTTGCCAACACTCATCATTCATTAAAGCACTTTCCTTGCCAATGTTTTTACTTTACTTTCATTCTTTTTCTTTTTAATTGTTTTCAAAACCAATTTCAAAACAAATCTACTTTTTAAAGGCAAGTAACAATCAAGGCAATTGAATTCCAAGTCAATCTCTATGGGATTGATACTCAGCTTACCAGTTGTATTACTTGCATACCGTGTATACTTGCACGTAAAAGACTCATCTTGGCACTATTTTATACTTTTCCAATATATATTTTATGCCCCTTTTGCCAGCAATTCACCCAGAGAGTCTACAATTTTTTGGCGCCGTTACCGGTGATTGCAACGGAATTGATTGTTTTTAAATTTTTACTTGTCTTTCTTTTATTTTTGTTTTTGTTTTCACCTTTTACTTCATTCGGTGTTTGACCAGAAGCCATCCTGTGGTGGACGAGTGGCCATACAATTCAAAAACTGAGAAAACCTTGCGGAGGTTAAAAAGAAGATTTCGAGAGATGCAAAACCAAGGTAATAGAGGGAATGGTGTGGTGAACAATGGAGGAAATCCACTTAACAATGAGATACCACCACCACCTGCTGTCCCAGTTGTTAATGAGAGACCTATTAGGGAATATTCGGCACCAACCATTGACAATTTGATGCCATGACTTATTGGCATAGAGGTAAATGCTGTTAATTTTGAACTTAATCTGGTAATGAACCAAACACTTTTGAATGTAGGTCAGTTTGATGGAGCACTTACTGGAGATCTGAGGTAACATCTGAAGCAGTTCATGGAGATTTTCCAGCTATTCCAACAAAATGGAGTACCTGAAGATACCGTGAAGCTAAAGTTATTTACTTTCTCCTTGAGAGACAGAGCAAAGGTTTGGCTTAACTCCTTGCCACCTGGCTCAGTTACTTCATGGGCAAACCTATGCCAGAAGTTCTTGACAAGATTCTAGCCGCCAACACTCGCTGCCAAACTGCAAGGTGAGATCATTACATTCAGGCAGGCTGAAGATGAGACCTTATATGATGCCTAGGAAAGATTTAAAGACCTGTTGAAGAGCTGTCCTATGCATGGATTCCCGAATTGGACCCAGATACAAACCTTTTACAAAGTATTAAATGCATAAACAAGGACTGTTGTTGACACTTCAGCAGCTGGCTCGTTGCTTGACAAGATGTATACCAAGGCTGTTGGTATTCTAGAGAGGATTGCAATCAATGACTTTGAATATCTTGTTACAAGACTTGGGACCGAAACTAAAACCAATGGGAAATTTCAGGTTGATGAACTAACATCTATTTATGCCGAGATTTCCAACCTTATTAGCATAGTAAGAACGTTGCAAAAGAACAATGAGTCCCAAGAAGTTAAAGCATTAGACCCATTAAGTACAATATGTAGGGAGAATCATCATGTGGATGAATGCCCTGCCAACCCTAAATTGATAAATTTTGTTGGCAATGCTAATCGTTATTATAATCCTAACTCCAATACTTATAATGCAGGTTAGAGACAACACCATAATTTAGCTTGGGGAAATCAAGGAGGAAACCAGTACAATGCCCAACGCCAGAATACCAGAGGCAGAGTAACAATGCCATGCCAGCATTCTATCAAAATGCCATGCCGCAGAAAGCCCAAAACAATTTTCAGCAAGGGCAAAGACTCAACTAAGGAGGCACTCTCACAGAGTACATGGAGAGGAAAAATGCCACAGTCTAAAATTTGGCAGCATCAATGAGAAACTTGGAAGTCCAATTAGGGCAGATTGCTAATGCACTCAGCAATCGACCCCATGGAGCTTTGCCAAGTGACACAAAAGATGCTGGGCACAAAGACGATGACCAGTGCAAAGCTATAACTCTTCGGAGTGGTAAGCAATGCGAGATGGAGCAGGTTGCTAAGCATCCAATTAATTGTCAAGTTAAGAAGCCTGCACCAGTAGATAATCCCAGGGAAGCAGATAAAGATAAGCCAAAAGCAGATGATGCCATAACCAATGCTAGATAGCACACTGATGCCAGTACCAATGCTAAACAGACTGATGCCATAACCAATGCCAGACAACACACTAATGCCAGAACCGATGCTAAACAGACTAATGCCAGCACTACGATGGCAAAGATGGCAGAGCAGGCACGTATTTATCTGCCACTACCATTTCCAACAAGACTTCAAAAGCATAAGCAGGACCAGCAATTCAAGCGCTTTTTGGAGGTTCTTAAGCAATTACAAATCAACATTCCATTGGTAGAAGCCCTTGAACAAATGCCCAACTATGTCAAATTCATGAAAGACATTATGTCCAAAAAGAGGAAGTTGGGAGATTTTGAAACTGTAGCTCTGACCGAAGGATGTAGTGCCATGTTCCTAAACCGATTCCCACCTAAGCTAAAATATCCAAGAAATTTCACTATTCCCTGCACCATTAGCAACAAATTCATGGGTAAGGCACTGTGTGACCTAGGAGCCAGCATCAGCTTGATGCAAATGTTAGTTTTCCGAAAGCTTGGCATAGAAGCAAGACCTACCACGATGACACTTCAACTGGCAGACCGATCCTATGCACATCGCAAGGGTAAGATTGAGGATGTGTTGGTAAAGGTAAACAAATTTATTTTTCCAGCTGATTTTATCATTTTGGATTATGAGGTTGATATTAATGTCTCGATTATTTTGGGTAGACTTTTTCTTGCCACGTGTAGGGCTTTGATTGATGTTCATAAAGGGGAACTAACAATGCGCATGAATGACCAGCATGTTACATTTAATGTGTTTCAAGCTTTGAAATGTGCAGATGAACCTGATGAGTGCCAAGCAGAGGAGATGATGGAGTCTATTTACTCTTTAGACACGGCACAGTTATGCCAGGATATAGAATTTGAAGCCAACAGTTTAGATGACATAGCTGATCTATTTGAGGAACCAGAGGAACCAGTCTTGGAGGCTGAAGAGGCAAGTTATTTTGAGCCACTATAGTTGGCCGGCAGAGAAATCAAGGCACTTAGACCATCAGTTGAGGATCCCCCGGTGTTGGAACTAAAACCACTGCCAGATCACTTGAAGTATGCTTATTTGGGTGAGCACTCAACACTGCCAGTGATCATTGCCACTGATCTCATTAATGATCAAGAGGGAAGGTTGCTGGCAATACTACGTAATTATAAGCAGACATTAGGTTGGACCTTGGCAGATATCTAAGGAAGTGGCCCAACCATTTGCATGCACAAGATTATCTTGGAAGAGTACCATGGCAAGACCATTGAAGGCCAAAGAAGGCTAAACCCGAGCATAAAAGAGGTAGTGAAAAAAGATATCATAAAATGGCTTGATGCCAGGACTATATATCCCATTTCTGATAGCTCTTGGGTTAGCCCTGTGCAATGTGTGCCAAAGAAGGGTAGCATGATCGTGGTACAAAACAATGAAGCTGAGTTAATCCCCTCTAGAACTATCATAGGATGAAGAGTGTGCATGTACTATAGGAGGTTGAACAATGCCACGAGGAATGATCATTTCCCATTTCCATTCATTGATCAGATGCTAGACAGGTTGGCAGGTAAAGCTTTCTATTGTTTTTTGGATTGTTATTCAGGTTATAATCAGATTGTCATCGCCCCTGATGATCAAGAGAAGACTACGTCCACGTGCCCATATGGGATCTTTGTGTTTAGAAAGATGCCATTCGGCCTATGTAATGCACCGATAACGTTTCAACGTTGTATGATGTCCATTTTTTCCTACATGATTGAGCACAACATGGCAGAGTTCATGGATGATTTATCAGTGTTTGGCAAAATATTTGAGGAATGTCTTCAGAGTTTGGAGCAAGTCTTGAAGAGATGCATAGAGACAAACCTAGTGTTAAACTAGGAAAAATGCCACTTCATGGTGAATGAGGGCATTGTTCTCGGGCAGAAGGTAACTGAGAGAGGGTTAGAAATGGATCAAGAAAAAGTTAAAGTAATTAAGCAGCTACCGCCTCCAACAAGTGTTAAAGGAATAAGGAGCTTTTTAGGACATGCCAGTTTTTATCAGCGTTTTATTAAAGATTTTTCAAAAATTGCCAAACCTTTATGCTTGTTGTTAGAACATAATGCCACTTTTGCATTTGATGATTCTTGTTTGAGAGCATTTCAAGAGCTTAAAGAGAAGTTGATCAATGGCCCTATAGTTGTGGCTCTGGACTAGAATGAGCCCTTTGAGCTCATGTGCGATGCCAGCGACTATGCCATTGGAGCAGTCTTGGGATAAAGGCATGACAAGGTTTTTCATACCATCTACTATACCATTCGAACCTTAAAGGAAGTACAACTGAATTACTCTACAACCGAGAAAAAAATTTCTTACGATTGTATTTGCTTTTGAAAAATTTAGGTCTTATTTAATTGGTAACAAGGTTGTGGTTTTTACAGATCATTCAACATTAAAGTATCTCTTGGCAAAGAATGATGCCAAGCCTAGTCTAATCCGATGGACGCTCCTACTTCAAGAATTCAACCTTGAGATCTGAGACAAGAAGGGTAGTGAAAACTTAGTAGCTGACCATCTCTCACGTTTAGAGCATCATCTTGATGATGGTAAGACTAATTTTATAAAAGATGAATTTCCTGACGAGTATTTGCTTGCAGTTAAAGCCATACCGTGGTATGCTGACATTGTCAACTACCTGGTAAGTAACATTCTGCCACCATACTTGGCATACAATGCCAAGAAAAGGTTCTTGCAGGAAGTCAGTCAATACTATTGGGACGAGCCAATATTGTTCAAATAGTGTGCAGACCAAGTGATCCGTCGGTGTGTGCCTAAGGATGAGCAGCAGAATATCTTGCATTTATGCCATGCCGCATTATATGGAGGTTACTTTGCTGGGGTAAAAACTGCTGCCAAGGTGTTGCAGTCAGGATTCTTTTAACCCATTCTATATAAGGATTCCCACGAGTATGCCAAGGCATGTGAACGATGCCAACGGATAGGAAACATCTCTGCAAACACCAACTACCGCTCCAAAACATTATGCATATGGATTTATTCGATGTATGAGGGATAGACTTTATGGGTCCTTTTCCACCCTTATTTGGTAATGTATACATTCTTGTGGCTATTGATTACGTATCTAAGTGGGTAGAAGTTGTTGCTCTGCCAACAAACGATGCCAAGGCCGCTGCCAAGTTCTTACATAATTAGATATTCACTAGATTTGGTGCCCCTAGAGTGATTATTCACGATGAGGGCACTCATTTTATATGTAATTTAATTTCTAAAACCTTGTGTAGGTATGGTATACAACAGAGAATTTCCACGACATATCATCCACAAACAAACGGGCAAGCTGAGATTTCAAACAAGGAGATTAAGAAAATTCTAGAGAAAACTGTTAATCTCTCAAGGAAGGACTGGTCCTTGAGACTAGATGAGTCCTTGTGGGTGTTGCGCGTGATAAGTGCTCCGCTATTGTGCAAGTGTACACGTCGCAAGTTATAGTATAAAAGATATCGTCTCCATAGGTATTGGTGCCACTTCAAGAATCTAATCTCTTGCACAGTAAAAAGTAAAAGAACACAAGTAGAAAATTGTAGGAGTTTTAACTAACAACTAAACTAGAAAGCAAATAAGTAAAAGAAGATGTAATCAAATGAGAGAGAATAGGCCAGGTTATCGTGAGTTGAGGAGTGGTAACCAATTGGATCATCTTGGTAAAAGGGTGCAAGGGCAACTCAGTTGTCGTGGCAACTTGCGCAGCGGGGTTGCCTCGGCAACTAATCGACGGTTGCTTGGGCAACTGTTTGAGCGGCTGGGCAGCAACTTCAAGGTTCGGTGGAGCGTTCTTCAATGGTTTCTTCTTATCCTTAAGTCAAAACTCTAGCTAATTGTGCATGCCTTAACAATACATCCTGCGTGAATCAAGGGTGAACAACAACCAAATCTTGCGCTCCTCTTAGCCGTTGAAATCCTTAACTTATTCCTAAGCTGGATTAATCTTCACCATCAATAGATTGAATAAAGACCATACTCATTCGTTTCTTGAATCTAACTATCCCAATATTAGATAAATAGATAGAGTTACAAGATCCTCTCCCAATTCACTCGCAAACAAGAATAAAAACCAAGAATGAGTAAACCTTGAATTGAAAGTGCAAACTCTTATTACCTAAACAAAATCCAATAGTTTCTCACAACCACAAAACACAATAACCTTAGCCAATTAGATTTAGTTCATGGCTATAGGTTCCAAAGAAAAACAAAACAAGGAATTCCTAACATAAACCTAATCGATCAAAGAAGAAAAAGATGAAGAATGGTTAAAGCCACTTTGTCGAAATCACTCCCCTTTGCTCTCCCTTGTCGAAATCTCTCACTTGCTCCCCCTTGGAGTTGACGGCTTGGTCCTCAATTTATAGGGCTAGTTCAAAGTCTTTTTTTGAGGAGGAAGTTAAGTTGGAATTAAATACTTTTAAAGAATATAATTATTTATTATATTTAAATTCCTTCTAGATCTTCTCATATCTTCTTGGGGTTTAATTTCTCTTTAACCTCTTCATGGAAACCAAACTCTTTTGGGATTTAACTTTGCTCCAAGTCATCTTAGGCTTATCTAGTCATCAATTTCGACTGCCATATCATATTGTCCCTTATCGACAATTGCCCTGGCAACTAGCTCAGCATCTCCTTCATGCATTGCCCTGGCAACTGCGTCAGTATCTCCTTCATGCACTGCCCTAGCAACTAGTTCCAGCCTTATTTAGGCAAGTGATTCTGCATATACACAAAAACAACTATCGGCAGCACCATTTTTCCACAAAAATTAAGCAAAATATGAAATCAAGCTTGTCCACCAAGGAAACAATGCAAACATGTATGAATGGCTAATAATGCAACTAATATGAGCCTAACTCTAGCAATAATATGAATAAAAATGATGAATAAAATAGTACTTTTAGACACTTAACACACCCCCAAACTCGAACTATTGCTTGTCCTCAAGCAATGCAAACTAATAATTACCCGCCAAGACTTTAATTTTCACAAACTTAGCTTTGAACTTGATTTCAATTCTCAGATCCATGGCACAAAGTATGATTGGCTTTTCATTTTTCGGAAAACTTGGGAGTTACTCGGAATCAAACTATAATGCTTGTGAGTGTATGCGGAGTTGTGTGCAAGTTGATTTTTAGGATTCTATGCAAACAAGAGGTTTTCAAATTACTTCATTGGGTTCATTTAACATGTTTTAACTAGAGCCGGTTTCGAGCACCTCTAGTGTTTTGTTTTTAGTTTTCTTAAGTTAATTAATTTATTCGACTAGAGCCAATTTCGGGCACCTCTAGCGATCAAAGTTTTAGCATATACTAGAGCCAATTTCGGGCACCTTTAGCATTAATCCAATTTTTATTCTAATCCCCCAATTTTTTTAACTATCAACCTAAGTTCGTTAGAATTCCTTAAATCAATCAAGCCACAACAGTGTTTCATCAAGTTTAGCATCATAGTAAGATTCTAAGTGTTTCCACGTTTATCCTAGAATAAAAAGTTCTATCAATTAAGTACATTGGCAAAGTCATCATCAGATATTCATCAAATCTAGACAATTTTTGTTCCAACTAAAGGCATGGCAAGAAATTTATGTATCCTAAATGCAATACTTAAGATGAATGCAACTAAACATGGTAACTAACTAATAACAATCCCCCTCAAACTCGAGTAAGGCATTGTCCTCAATGCATGCAACAAAGAAAAATAAAAATAAAAATAAAGAAAAGTAAAATGCAAACGAGGACTTACTCTGAAAGTTCATCATCGTGGATGATTAGTTTCTTTTTGGCCAGTGTCTTGATTCTTTTGCTTGAACGCGGTGGTTGCTTCCTTGTTGCCGATGGTGGAATCGATCCTCGTACGAGGTTATCCTCATTGTCCTCTTCATCAATGTCATTGGCTTTTCTCTTGGGCTTGGAGAATTCGATTGGTGTGGTATTTGTTGGTGCAATGGAGGACTCGTCTGAATCTGAAAAATCGGATAATGATTTAGTACGGGTTGATTCGGGCATAGGCGTTTTACCTTTGGCTTTTACAGTGGTTTTCGAGGCGTCTTTAGCTTTGGTAGTTGTGACATCTTCAGTGTTGGTTGCCGTGGCAACTACTTGGGCAGGCGCAGTGTAGGTTGTCGTGGCAACTGCTTCATTGGTTATCGTGGCAAAGATTTCGGCATGAAAGATGGGGAACGGCACGCGGCTGTCCAGGTACTTTTCCAGGATGACTTGGGTAATGGCATTGTTGTGATCCTTTATGTACCGCATGAACATTAGTTGTCGGTCTTCAATTTACCTAAGACGGTTCTCCAACAGTTGTAAGAGTGCTTCAAGTTGTCTTAGGCTTGTTGTTCAAGTTGCCCGGGCATCAGTTGCTTGGGCATTAGGAGTTGCCGAGGCAGCAGGAGTTGCCACGATAATTTAAGGCATTGGGGATTTTACCGGTGCCTCTCCCATTAGCTTTCAAATTTGTACTCGATTCCAGCCGGACTTTGGTAGGGCCTTTTCATCAGTGGACTCACTTGGGACATGCATCTCCTTGCAAAGATTAGAAATTAAGTAAGAGAAGAAAAGATAACCCTTTGTCTTTTGTGCTACATACAAAAATCTCATCACAAATAATTTTCCAATATTAGTGATGCGACTATGTAAAATTTAATGTATGAGCAAAAAACGAGGTGTATCAACGGTGGTATTGTGTGTTGTGGGCATTAAAGAAGTTTTAACAAACTTATTCCATAATTTTGCCTCAGGTTTAAGTTGAAGGTGATTTATCGTACCCTTGTATTTACCGTCATTCCAATGAGTTCCCGGCAAAGTGAGTTCTTGAAGCACCTTGTCGAGTGAGTTGATCAACAAAGGCTTGATGCTCGTCCTTCTCAACGTAGAGCCCATAAAAGGTGTTGATGCTTTCGGGGCTTATGAGTATAGCCTTGTCACGAACAAAAACATAAGGATTATCTGGGTTAGGTGAGTGAGCATAGAATTCTCTTACCCATGAAATGTTATCCTGTTCCGATTGATGGCAAAAGATTTGCCACTTTTGATGTGTAATCCTTTCGAATATGGATGGTTCAAGGTCGAAATCTTGATGAGAGTTGGAGTATTCGAAGCCTTGTTCTTCGCAAATCTTCTGGCTTTCAAACTTGGAGTGAAATCTTTCTTGAACCACCGGTGTAGCAAACTTCTTGTATCTTGGTTATTTGGAGGAACTTGGATGAACCAAAAATTTGATTTTGGATGCCATGGATGATCTTGGTTGTGAGTTTTGGTAGAAACAAAGAAAAGAAAGCAAAAGAAACTAAAGAGTTGCAAGATGAAAAGTAGGAATAGGTTTCTTGGAAGTTAAGGGTGATATGGGTTAAATAGAAAAGATATGTAGTAAATATGGTGGGTGAGATTAATTGGAAAGAAAGAAAACAAGGTTTTTGATTGAGGGAATGGGACGACTAGGGGATTTGTGGAAGGGGAAGGGTTTGGCCGGCTATGTAGGGTTTATTTAGGGTAAATTGGAGACTTAATATAAGCCTTAGATTTAGCCCATTAGTTTCCTTGTTGAATAAGCTTCCTTCTTGAATCAAATTCCTCTTTATCTTGGATTCTTTTCCTACAATTCAAAAATAAAATAAGTATTAAAATTAAAGATAAACTAATAAAAGAAAATAAATAAAGATGTGCAAAGAAATTCTTAAACTTAAAATTTAAAAACAATTAGATAAATATGAAAGAAAAATGTAGTCTTAATCTTAAAGAAAATAAATAAATTTATCCTAAAAAGAAAAATAACTGAAATTAATAAATAAAAATAAAAAATTAAATAGTTCGAAAAAAATAAAAAGAAAATATTGAAAGGAGAGCATGATCATGCATCTCCTAAGGTGACCACTTCTTTGTTATGTCCCACATGGGCACCATTGTAGTGCTTCAATCTTTGTCTGTTAACTTTGAATTCATGTTTGTCAGTGATGGACTTGATTATCACGGCACCATAGGAGAACGGTTTGGCAACTTCGAATGGTCCCGACCATCTTGATTTTAGTTTTCCCAGGAAAAGTTTCAGCCGAGAATTGAATAAGAGAACTAGTTGCCCTGGCATGAATTACCGCAGCAATAGTTTCTTGTCATGCCATTGCTTTGTTTTCTCATTGTAGATTCGTGCATTGTTATAGGCGAGTGAAAGAAATTCTTCTATCTCGTTGAGGTCCAACAAACACTTTTGCTTGGCACTTTCCCAATCCATATTCACGGTCTTGATTGCCCAATATGCCTTGTGTTCGATTTCCACCGGTAGATGGCATGTTTTGCCATAGACAAGTCGGAAGGGAGACATACCTAAGGGTGTTTTGAATGTAGTGTGATATGCCAAAAGTGCGTCATCTAGTCTTACTGACCAATCTTTCCTAGAGGGATTTACAACTTTCTCGAGTATACCCTTCAATTCTCGGTTGGAAATTTCTGCTTGCCCATTGGTTTGTGGGTGATATGTCGTGGCAATTTTGTGTGACACGCCAAAGCGTTGCAACATCTCGGCAATAAGTCTGTTGTCAAAGTGCTTGCCTTCATCACTGATAATTGCCCTCGGTATCCCAAACCGTGTAAATATATTTTTCTGCAAGAATCATTACACGGTCTTGGAATCGTTGGTGGGAACTGTAGCTGCCTCAACCTATTTAGACACGTAGTCGACGGCAAGTAGAATGTAGAGGTTGCTGAATGAAGATGGGAAAAGTCCCATAAAATCGATCCCTCATACATCAAACAATTCTACCTCGATGATGTTTTGGAGCGGCATCTCATGTCGTCTAGAGATATTGCCCGTCCTCTGGCAACGATCACATTGCTTGTAAAACTCTTGGGCATCTTTGTACAGTGTTGGTCAATACAAACCGGATTGCAAAACTTTGACCGCGGTACGTGTTCCTCCAAAATGTCCTCCATAGGGTGAAGAATGGCATTGTCGGAGTACATTCTGCTACTCCTCTTCAGGGACACATTGGCGTATAACAAGATCTGCACATTGTTTAAACAAAAGAGTCTCGTCCCAAAAGTAATGCTTAGCATCATGGCAGAACCGCTTCTTCCCTTAGTGAGTAAGGCCATAAGGTAAAATACCACAAACAAGGAAATTAACTAAATGCGCGTATCAGGGTATTGCCGAGGCATGTGTTGTCGTGGCAACTGCTTCCATAGTTGTCGAGGCGTGCGCGTCTAGAATTGTCACAGCATGCGCGTCAAGGGTTCCTGAGGCATGCGCATCAGTGGTTACCGAGGCATATGCGTCTGGAGTTGCCGAAATGTACACATTAGTGGTTGCCGAGGCATACGCGTCTGTAGTTGCTGAGGCGTACGCGTCAAGGGTTACCGAGGCATGCGCGTCTAGAGTTGTCGAGGCATTGAGGGCTTCCGAGGCGTGAGCATCGGTGGTTGCCGAGGCGTCAAGGGTTGCCGAGGCGTGCGCATCAATGGCTGTCGAGGCAACTAACATTTGCTCATCTAGGAATGCATCGCATATCTCTAAATTCGCGTCCTCCTCCCTATTGCGTTCTAAGCTTGATAAGTGATCGGCCACTTGATTTTCTGTTCCTTTCATGTCCTTAATTTCAATGTCAAACTCTTGTAAAAGCAATATCCAACGAATCAAGCGAGGTTTGGCATCCTTTTTAGCAAATAGATACTTAATTGTCGAATGGTCCGTTTGAACAATTACCTTTGTAACAATCAAATAGGATCGAAACTTGTCAAATGCAAAAACTACAGCTAGTAACTCTTTCTCCGTTGTTGTGTAATTCACTTGAGCATTATTAAGAGTTTTACTAGCATAGTATATCACATGAAAGGTCTTACCTATGCGTTGGCCTAGGACTGCTCCTACCGCGAAATCACTTGCATTACATATGAGCTCAAAAGGTAGCGTCTAATCGGGTGGAACGACAATGGGTGCCGAGGCAAGCTTTTCCTTTAGGGTTTCGAATGCTTGGGCGCAAGAATAATCAAAATTGAAGACTTTATCATGTTCATGCAAATTGCACAAGGGTTTAGTAATTTTAGAAAAATTATGAATGAACCT
The DNA here is from genome assembly GCA_019671005.1 of Hibiscus mutabilis. Taxonomy (NCBI): domain Eukaryota; kingdom Viridiplantae; phylum Streptophyta; class Magnoliopsida; order Malvales; family Malvaceae; genus Hibiscus; species Hibiscus mutabilis. The sequence goes on from JAGYYJ010002455.1 coordinate 67,639, forward strand.
CCTGTAAAAACCTGCATATCCAAGAAAGCTTTGGATTCCTTTAACCGAACTTGGTGGGGGTAATCTCTCGATCACGTCCACCTTGGCTTTGTCTACTTCAATTCCCTTGGATGAAATCTTGTGGCCGAGCACTATTCCTTCATCTACCATAAAATGGCACTTCTCCCAATTAAGGACTAAATCGGTTTCTTCACATCTTGCCAACACCTTAACTAAATTGTCGAGGCAACTGTCGAAGTCATTACCAAAAACGAAAAAATTATCCATGAAGATCTCAAGGAAGTCTTCGACCATGTCTGAAAAAAGTGCCATCATACATCTTTGGAAGGTTGCCGGGGTATTACACAATCCGAACGACATCCTTCGGAAAGCATAAGTACCGTATGGGCATGTGAAGGTTGTCTTTTCTTGATCTTCTGGTGCTATGGCAATTTGATTGTAACCTGAATAACCATCAAGAAAACAATAAAAGGGTTTACTTGCAAGACAGTCAAGCATTTGATCAATAAAGGGTAATGGGAAGTGATCTTTCCTAGTGGCTTTGTTTAGCTTTCGATAATCCATACAAACCCTCCAACCGGTCACAGTCCTGGATGGAATGAGCTCATTGTTTTCATTACTTACCACCGTTATACCTCCCTTTTTGGGTACACATTGTACCGAACTTACCCATGTACTATCAGAGATAGGGTATATGATGCCAGCGTCAAGCCACTTAATGATTTCTTTCATTACAACCCCTTTCATGGCATAATTCAGCCTCCTCTGGGCCTCAATCGAAGGTTTGTGATCATCTTCCAACAAAATCTTGTGCATGCACACTGCCGGGCTAATTCCCTTCAAGTCGATAATTGTCCACCTTATTGCCATCTTGTGTAGCATCAACATTTTGATCAGCTTCTTTTCCTGCTCAGGCTGTAACTTAGAGGAAATAATTATAGGCAACGTATTATCGGTTCCCAAGTAAGCATATTTTAGTTGCCCTGACAACTATTTTAACTGAAGAATTGGTGGTTGTTCAATGGAGGGCTTTTAAAGTCTACATTCCTTACCTGAGTAATCCAATGGTTCAAAGTATGTACCTGGTAGCGGCCAACTAGTGGCCAAGTCCGGCTAGGGAGAGTTGAGAGCTTTTTGGGGGTGTTTATATTTCAAAACTGATAAAATGATTTGTTGGCATAAAAAAACATTTATATAGGGACACCATATGACGTCGTTTTGGGCGTCTGAACTTTGGCCCAAAACGATGTCGTTTTAATCATTACCCGGATAGTAACCCGACCCAGTTCAAGGATCTGCACATAAAAATAAATGGGTAAATTACCCTTCCAGTCCTTCCGCATGGGTTATTCACTTTGTAAGTTCTTGTATGTTTAATTTTCTTTGCAATCCAGTCCCTAATCCTACTTAAATCGGAATTAAAATGGCTAAATAACACGTTGGGTCCCTCCGCACTAAAAAGTAATTACATATTGGGGTCGTCTCATGGTAAAATTGCTCTTTTAATCCCTGGTAGTTTTAAAAGCTTCGCAATTAGGTCCTAAAATCAATTTTAATCATTTTAATGGAATAATTGCGCATCTAGTCCCTCATTTGTGTAAATATGTTAATTTTAGCCCCACATTTCATTTTTATTCATTTTTTCGCACTATATTTTTATTTCCTTTAATTGCAGTGACTTATTTACGCTTTTTATATATTTGATTGCATTTTAGTTTTTCTTTGTTTGATTAATATATGTAATATGTATATAATATATTTATAAGTATATTTTATATGATATATTTATAGTATATAATATATTTATATAAGCTATATATTCATATGTATAAAAAGCGTAAATAAGTATAGTATATAATATACTTATTATATGTAATACATATTTACGCATATATTAGTATGTATATAATATATTACATATATACAATATGTATAGTATATTGCTATTTACAATATATTTTTATACCGTTTATAATATGTATATTATATTTATTTTTATATGTATATAATATATATTTAGTATATTATCATTAATATGTATATAGCATATTGATGTTATAGAATATTTTTATTTTTTTTCTTATATTAAATTCATATTATTTTTCCCACAAATACCGTATACAGTATTTTGCCCCATTATTCTGATATTTCTATTGGGAGTGTCATCTCGGCCTCTGGGTGTCATCTCCTCAGAGTGTCGTAGATATCGATGCCAATTTTTAAATTATCATATATATATATATTCTTAATTATTTGATATGTATATTTCTTTTTTATTTCAATTTTATTTTGTTCACACATAATAATTATTACATATAGTTTTAGGCCTTATTGTTCTGATATTTCCACTGGGAGTGTCATCCCGGTCTCCGGGTGGCATCTCTTTTGAATGTCGTGAATACCATGGCAGATTTAAACTATTGTGCATGCATGCATTTTGGAAATTAATTATTAAATTAAATCAAATTTTCGTTTTTCCTAAATAAATATAATATGAACATTTAGGTACCAATTTTGGGCGTAGTGGGGGTTCTAACCCTTCCCCACTCGTAACCAACTCCCGAACCCATCTCTGGTTATCTTTTCGGTGTCCGATCTATCAAAAGTGGCCGATGGCGACTCCACATTTCATTTTTAAATATCTAACGGTGCTCTATTGGGAGTGTCATCCCGGTATCCGGGTGTCATCTCCCTTGGTGCCGCAATGTATTTCAAATATCACCTTAAAAAAAGGGTCGCTACAACTTGGTAACTCCGCTGGGGAGGAAATTTTTGTTTTCAAAAACAAAAAAGATGAGTTACGCCTTAGTCACAGTTCACATTGTAATTATTAAGGAACATTTAAATTCAATTTAATTTAATTTTTAATTTCAATTTTTGTTTAATATAAACTGTCAGCATACACTAGTGTTAGAACCCTTAAGTGGGAGGGAGTACTTCGTTTCGTGGGGTTTTCACCTCCGTATAGCGTTGTATCTCGCTTATGGAGTAATGGTCCTTATATTTCGTAGGGTTTTCACCTCCGTATGGTATAAGGGTCATATTCCCCCGAATCGATGTCCCAGCTACAGTTCGGGTACCTTATACTTTAAGTCTAAACCATATATAATGAGCCATAGTGTCCTCCCTTTTGATCGTGCCGGTACTCCGCCCGTTTAGGAATAACCCTTTTTTAGGTCTTGCTTTGGTTGTTATTCATTGTTTATATTCGTTATTTTAACTGCTGACTTTCCTCATTATTCATCATTTAATTCATTTTATTTATTCAACTACTTTATCACACTGACTCGTTTTCTCTGTTGTTCCTTTCTCTCTCGCATCCGCATTGCATATCATATCATACCTAGGTGTTGATTCAAGAGAAATCTAGTTTAGAAGTCGTTCAATATGGAAGGGAGGTTCTGTAATGCCAAAAGTGATAATGCTACAATCTGGGGATGGTCCGAGCGTATACAAATGGAAAAAAGAGACAGCCTTACAGCAAGACATGTATCAGAAATTATCGGGCCCACACTGATAGTTTCCCAGCAGAACAACCTTCATGAGCTGAGAGAAATATGGCAGCATTAGGATCCAAGTATGAAACAGAGCTTCCAACAAGAGTTTGGTGACATAGCCCTCTTATTAGATGTTCAAAACAACATGCACTTGTTTAGGGCCTTAGCGCAATTTTGGAACCCGGGGTATAACTATTTCACTTTCGGGAAGGTAGACCTAACTCCAACCATCGATGAGTATTCTGCTTTGCTTCATTGTCCAAAAATCAAGGATAAGAGAATCTACGTCAAACCTAAGGATCCACCGCCTTTCACAGAGAATTTGGTTAACATCACTGGGATGAGTAAAGAATGGTTCCAAGGGAAGATTCCAAGAAAAGGCTGATTGCATACATTGGGCACACATATGAGGCTTAATTCACCAACATCCTGATCTACCAAAAAAGAGGTACCTATTTGCTTTTAGTATTTATGGCATGGTCCTCATTCCGAAAATCGTGGAACACATAAATTATGCCATAGCATATCTGTTTAAGAAGTTAAAAAAAGGGGATCAACCCAGCTCCAGCCATTCTAGCAGAAACTTTTCGATCACTAAGTGCGTGCAAATTTGGATCCGGAGTCACTTATGGGATTTGAAATATTCCCACCGGATGTGCCTCACCACATTCTCTCCTATAAAGGTTTTTTTAGAAGAGTACCGAGCTGAGACCATGACCGGGGATCAATGGATGGCTGGCTTTCAAGATCTACGAGATGACACCGTCAGATGGAAGGTACCATGGCTAATATTGAGTAACTTTCTCTATCATAGTGGGGAATACGATTGGGTGCCTCTGCTAGGAATTTGAGGGGAGAAGTGGATATTGTCCCTTGCTCGTGTCACGCTAGTATGGCTCGATGCAATTTGTCCTTGCCACTTACGGGTTGAATACGTTAGGCTTCAAATATAAGGGAAATGGCTATAAAATGCAAGTCCAAAAGATAAGCCGTTCTTAGAAGTGCATGTATATGGTCGAAGTCTACAAAGGCGTGTACCTCTCATCCCTGGGTATGAACAGTGGAGACTTGGCAGGGTTAATGATATCGTTCCTCATGTGAACCCAAGAGTTGTCCGAACCATGAAAGAACATATGGAAGATGCTCCTTCAAACTTGGAAAAGGCTAAAAGAGTTCATCAGAAAGAGGTACGAGCCTTGGAAAAGTGCATCGCTGACCTGGAAGAAGGGAATTACCTGGCCTCTGTAGATGTGGAGAAGTACGAGCTGCAAGAGAAAAATATCCTGAAACAGAAATAATCTTTGAAACTGATCATGAAGATTTAAGGAAAGAGTGGTTGGAGCTAAAACAGAACCTGGGGAGAAATTGTTACTCAAGAATTGGCCGTCAAACAGGCTCAAAACCAGGGACTGAAAGCTCATAACGAGGAATTTGAAGCCCAAATTCTGCAGTTGGAATGACTTCTACAAGAATATCACAACCAAGACAACGTTGCTGCCCTAAGCCTTGCAGGAGGAGAAAATGAGTTGTTAAAGGCTAAGGTGACTGAACTCAATGATGCTCTCCTTGACTGCAAGAGAAGGCTTGTGTCTTTTGAAGGAGCCTTGCATGAGGATAATCGCCGAATAGTATATGGACTGCAACATGCCAGTCAGCAAATCCGAGATTAGCATAGAGCGATGACAGACATTATGGTGCAAGCACAGAGGGTAGCTTGATACATCCAAGGCTTGGCCAGAGAAGCACATGAGCTAGGTGTACGTGTCAGTCCGGAATTAGAGTTGGATCCCGGGTGTATGCTCTGCTTCAAGAAGTAGAAGTTTTAGGGATAGAAGCTAGTCGCTACTTGTAAAACGTTATCTTTGCTTTTTGTAATCAGACTTCGCTATCTAATGAAAGTCTTTCTAAGGACTACTTGTGAATCAACACTTTATTTGCATTCATTTCAAACATGGCATCTAACCATTCAATTGTAAATTATAATTTGCATACATTATTAAGGACAACTGAATTAATCATGGAAAAATCATGGCAGAAAGTTTAATTTAAAATCACAATTATTCCTCATCGATACGGTACCTGATTGCAAGCTAAGAAAATGGAAGACAGAGTGGCTGAACTAGAACAAGGCCAAAAGAACCTGGAAAATCGTTTTGATAGGGCTGAATGAAGCATCAGCGAACGGATCTTCCAGCCACAAGAGGTAATTTTGGCCCAGATATCTGCTTTATTTGAAAAAAATAAAGATGATACCACCAAAGAGCCAGAAGGTACTACGTCACACATCAGGGTTCAATTGGACACACCAATTCCTATAAAAAGGGCACATGTCAACACTACTGGGCATCTGTCAGCCACCAAGAATGAGCAGCCACCAAACGGCCCATTAATTTGGAAACAAGTTATGAAGAAGAAGTGTCGGGCCTCAACTTGGTAGAAAATATCAGGGCTGAAATAGAGAACAAATATGAAGAGAAATTATGCCTTCTTGAAGAGCAATTCAGAGCCATGCAAGGGACAAAAGAACATGAAAGCGGTGCTAGCGATCTGAGCCTTGTTTCTGACCTAGTTCTTCTGCCAAAATTCAAGACTCCAGAAATTGACAAGTATGACGGAACCTTCTGCCCCTCTGCACACATAACCATGTATATCAAAAAATAGCACCATTCATAAAAAATAAAAAGCTATTAGTTCATTGCTTTAAGATAGTCTGGCTAGGTCTACGATCCGTTGGTATACGCAACTCAGACGAGACGATGTCAAGTCATGGAATGATCTTTCCAGAGCGTTTGTAGAGCATTACAAGCATGTTTCTGATATGAACCCTAGCCGAGCTATGTTAGAAGAAATGGAACAATGATCGAATGAGAGCCATCGTCAATACGCTCAGAGGTGGCGTGATGTAGCAGCCCAAATCTATCTGCCTATCCCTGAGTATGAGATTACCCCAATGTTTGTGAACACCTTGAGAGAGACATTGTTTGACCGCCTAATTAACAATACCACTCGGACCTTTGCTGACTTGATAAGGACCGGGGAATCGATTGAAATAGCAATGAAAACTGGGCAGATTGATAGTAGAGAAAGCTCCCGCAAGTATTATAAGAAAAAAGATAATAAAGTAAATGTCGTTAACACCTATAATGCCCCGGCAAACCTCACCAATTCACAATCGTAGGTATCTACCAGAAATTCTCAAAGCTCGAACAAGAAGAATGATAGGGCCCCTAAGAAAGAGAAAATATCTTTTACACCCCTGCCAGTATCGTACACTGAGCTATATTCTCAGCTACATAAGGCTAACCTAATCCGTCCATATATTGTTGCGCCATTCAAGCCCCTTTTCCCTTTGTCATATGATGAAAATGTCCACTGCGACTATCCTACTGCGTTCTAGGTCATTCGATAGAAAATTGCCTTGCCTTCAAAAAAGTCATCCAAAATTTAATAAACACGGGAATTCTAAAATTTGATGACCTAAGCGTGGTCGTCAATCCGCTGCCAAACCATGGAGGGCATAGCGTCAACACGATTGAAGATGAAAGTAATAGAAGGGCCAAAAGATAGATATCCAAGGTAAAATCCCCTCTTAGGTGGGTCTTTCAATAATTATGCATGGCACGTATGATAGAAAAGGGATAAAAAATAATACGTGAAGGGTGTGGACCCTACTATGAATACCATCAGAAGTTCGGACATGAGATCCAACATTGTGGGCAGTTCAGACAGTTGGTTTAGAAGATGATGGATAACAAGGAAATTGAGTTCTTCGAGAAAGATGAAGAGACGAGAGAAATAGATGTTTACACTTCAGACAACTTCGGTCCTAAATATAGTGCAAGTAGACCGTTGGTCATCTCTTCTAGTCTGAAAGAGAGTCAATCACCACAAGAAGAAAATACGAAGATGACTCCTAGGATTATCATCTCTGCACCTGCTCCATTCCCATTCAAAGATACACGAAAATTTCCCTGGAACTATGCTGCTCATATTTCTGTAGCAGAAGGGTCGGGATCGCGGAAAGATAAAGAATTGCCTATTCAGGAGAAGCCCACACACAAGGAGCATCTCGAATGATGGAGAATCAAAGTTGTAAACGAGGTTGGACACTTTACAAAAAATGGTCGTTACTATTCGCCCGAGATGTTAGGAGCAGCAAAAGCAATGAAAAATAAGAAAAAAGCCGTAGAGGATAAGCTCGAAATAATACTTGGTGAAGAGCCTCCGCCAAAAATAAATGAGCCAGTGACTGAGGCACAGCACAAGAATTTTTAAAGTTTCTAAGGCACAGTGAATACAACGTTGTTGAACAACTTCGCAAGCAACAAGCTAGAATTACAGTACTTAAATTGCTCTTAAGCTCAAAGAAACACCGTGATGCATTGATGAAGGTGTTGAATCAAATGTTTGTTCCAAAAGACATCTTTGTATCTAAGTTGGATCAGATATTGGGTCATATCACTACAGACAATTATATCATCTTTAGTGATGACAAGATCTTGGAAGGGGGTACAGGATCTACTAAAGCGTTAAATATCACCACTCACTGTAAGGGGTGTGTTTTGCCTAGGGTACTCATCGACAATGGGTCTGCATTAAATGTGTTACCATTAGCGACCCTGCAAAGGCTACTGGTAGACAGTTCCCATATGAAGCCATACTATAATTCAGTAAGAGCTTTTGATGATACTCAAAGGGAAGTGGCCAAAAAGATCGAGATACCTTTGTTGATTGGGCCAATAGAGTATGTTGTTGAATTTATAGATATGGACATTAGGCCAACTTATAACTGCCTGTTATGGAGACCCTGGATCCACTCTGTCGGGGTGGTCCCCTCATCATTACACCAGAAGTTGAAATTCGTGAGCGAAGGAAAGCTAGTCAGTTGAGGGTCGAGCAGGAAATTATCGCTTCAGTCACAACTAATGTCCCTTATATCCAGAATAATGAAGATGCTATAAAATGCTCCTTTCGGGCTCTAGAATTTGTGAATGCCACCTTTGTTGCAGAAAGAAGCAAAATCCCATACCACAGGCTGTCTAAATGAACCAAGATGGTTGTTCAAGAAACCTTTGGGAAAGGGACTCGGAAGAAATTTACAGGGAAGCTTACGTGCAAAATCAGTCATTGCCAAGAATGATCGATTTGGGCTCGGTTACAAGCCCAATATGTTGCGAAAAAGAGAGGGGTATAAAAGAAAAGAGGAACAAAGAATGACCAGACTCAAAGGAGAAGATATCACATGGAGACCGATGTCATTTCCCCACCTGAAGGATATTTTTGTATTTGGAAGGATCGTTAACCCTGAACAGAAGATACAAGAAGTGCTCCGAGAAAGAAACAGGCTTAAAGAGGAAAAAAAGTTTTGTGAGTCGTTAGAGGGAATGACGGTTAACATGATATCTGAAGATAAAGAAGACAATAGGCTTCTGGCCAAAATTCGCCCTTGTCTCCCTGGGAAAACACTCAGAAATTGGAGCAGCATTGATCTACCTATAATTTCTAGGGCGAAATCAGAGTAATGCTCTGAACCAACCCTTTTGCTTATGCCCAAGAGCATTTGGGATCTTTTGTAAAAGGGCAACTATGCTAATCTACTTACAGATGAAATAAAAATGATGTTTTCTATGTTTCAATTAATGGCAAACATTTCATACATTCATTCTTCTCTATTTTTCATTCCAAGACCCATTTTTTTCCAAACATTAGTTGTCTTTCTTCATGCAGGGACCCTATTATTAATTGTATGAATGAGCTCAAATCTAACCCTGAGGTCGATTTCGAACAGTCTATGTGTTTGGCGAAAATAGAGAAAGATGAGTAGGGAATAGAGTATGAAGTTTCAGAAGAGCAGGCTAGGCTAATGGCAAGCGAAGAAAAGCAAATCATGCCCAACCAAGAAGAAGTGGAGACCTTGAATTTGGGGGCTAATAAAGAAAATAAAGAAGTGAAAATTGGAGCCATCATTTCTCAAAAAACCAGACATGATTTGATAACTCTACTTCAGGAGTTCAGGGACGTGTTTGCTTGGACCTACCAAGACATGCCAGGATTAAACACTGAGATAGTGGTACATAAGCTGCCAATAAAACTAGAGTGCAAGCCAGTACAACAGAAGCTCAGAAGAATGAGGGCATATATGCTACTGAAAATCAGGGAAGAAGTAAAAAACAATTCGATGCTGGCTTCTTGAAAGTTGCCAAGTACCCACAGTGGGTCACGAATATAGTTCTAGCACCGAAAAAAGATGAGAAGGTTCGAATGTGTGTTGATTATAGAGATCTTAATAGGGCAAGTCCTAAAGATAATTTCCCATTGCCCCATATTGATACACTAGTTGACGGCACAGCAGGGCATTCATGGTTCTCCTTCATGGATGGGTTCTCGGGGTACAACCAGATAAAAATAAATCAGGAAGATATGGAGAAACCACATTCGTGACCATGTGGGGCACATATTGTTACAAAGTAATGTCGTTCGGACTTAAAAATGATGGGGCAACTTATCAAAGAGCAATGGTGACCCTCTTCCATGATATGATGCACAAAGAAATTGAGGTGTATGTAGATGACATGATTGCTAAATCTCGAACGGAGGAAGAACAATTCAGAACTTGAGGAAGCTTTTCCAAAGATTGATAAAATACCAATTGAAGCTCAATCCAGCCAAATGTACTTTTGTCGTATCATCTGGCAAGCTCTTCGGGTTCGTGGTCAGCCAAAGAGGGATCGAGATCGACCCTGATAAAGTAAAAGCTATACAAAATCTTCCCCGCCACATACACAAAAAGAAGTTCAAGGCTTCTTGGGAAGACTGAATTATATATCTTGATTTATATCCAAGCTGACTAGCAAATGCAACCCTATCTTTAGGCTACTTCAAAAAATAACACTGGAGAATGGAACGAAAAATGTCACGAGGCTCTGGAAAAGATCAAAACCTATTTGACAAATCCCCCGATCTTGGTGGCGCCCGTACCGGGTAGACCGTTGATCTTGTACCTGACCATTCACGAGAATTCAATAGGACGCGTACTAGGGCAACACGATGAGTTTGAAAAAAAAGAGCCATCTACTATTTGAGCAAGAAGTTTACCGATTGTGAAACACGATATCCACCAATTCAGAAGTTATGTTGTGCTCTAGTGTGGGCTGCCAAAAAACTCCGGCAGTACATTTTGTATCACACCACTTGGTTGATATCCAAGTTAGACCCGCTAAACTTCTTCATGGAAGCACCCGCTCTAACTGGAAAAATGGCCCTTTGGCAAATACTGTTGTCGAAATTTGACATTGTCTATGTGAGCCAGAATGCGGTGAAAATAAGTGTTGTAGCTGATTTTTTAGCAAGTCGTGCCCGAAATTGCAAATCTCGAGGAAAGATTTCAGATGTTGTCGTGCATCTTCAGTTGCTGAGCCGCCAAATTGACCTATTGTGTTGATCATATTAAACATTACCGGTTTCAACTCAAAGTGGTCGGCTTCAATTTCGGGTGCGACAACTCCTGGGTTAAGTCCATCAAGATCTTCTTCAAGATAGTCTCGAATAGTTCTGTTTCGTGCAAGAATCACTCCTCCTCCTGCTCGAACATCTTGATTCATATTGCCGTCTTGATTTGCCATTGCTTCTCTTATCCTTCGTCTAAGTCTTTGTAAGGTTCGTTCGATTTCTGGATCAAAGGGATATTCTGGTGAAGTCGGTCTCGCCCTGGTCATATACCAATGCAAAACCAAAGTTTGTTAGCCCTTTGAATTTTAAACAAGAAAAATAAAAAGAAAGTGCAAGAAAGTAAAAACAAAGTCGCTATTGCCAATCCCCGGCAACGGTGCCAAAAACTTGTTGCGCGTAATAAGTGCTACGCAAATGTACAAGTATACACGTCGCAAGTTATAATATAAAAGATATCGTCTCCACGGGGATTGGTGCCACTTCAAGAATCTAGTCTCTTGCACTGTAAAAAGTAAAAACACAAGTGAAGGATTATAGAAGTTTTAACTAATAACTAATCTAGAAAGCAATTAAGTAAAAGAAAAGATGAATTCAATTGAGAGAGATAGGCTAGGTTATCGTGAGTTGAGGTGTGATAGCCGATTGGATTGTCTTGGTAAAAGAGTGCACGGGCAACTCAGTTGCCGTGGCAACTTGCACGACGGGGTTGCCTTGGCAACTAATTAATGGTTGCCTGGGCGACTAGTTGGGCAACTACTTGGGCGACTGGGCAGCAACTTCAAGGTTCGGCGGAGCGTTCTTCAATGGTTTCTTCTTATCCCTAAGTCGAAACTCTAGCTACTTGTGCATGCCTTGATAATACATCCCTGCGTGAATCAAGGGTGAACAACAACCAATCTTGCGCTCCTCTTAGCCGTTGAAATCCTTAACTTATTCCTAAGCCGGATTAATCTTCACCATCATTGGATTGCATAAAGATCATATTCATTCGTTTCTTGAATCTAACTCTCCCGATATTAGATAAATGGATGAAATCACGAGATCCTCTCCCAATTCACTCGCAAACATTAATAAGAACCAAGAATGAATAAACCTTGAAATAGAAAAGTGCAACTTCTTATTACCTAAACAAAAACCAATAGTTTCTCACAACCACAAAACACAATAACCATAGCCAAGTAAATTTAGTTCATGGCTAGGTTCCAAAGAAACACAAGATAAACAATCCCTAGCATGAACCCGATCGAACAAGGAAGAAAAGATGAAGCTTGTCGAAAATTCCTTGCCCTAGATGCTTGCCGAAAATTCCCCTTGCTTCCTCTCTTGGAGTTGTCGAAATTAACTCTTGCCCTCTCCCTCCTTGGAATTGTCGAAATCTCCTTGGTATTTATAGGGCTAGGCCAAAGTCCTTCTTTGAGGAGGAGTTTGAGTTGGAATTAAATTATCTTTAAAGAATATAATTCTTTATTATAATTTTATTCCTATTAGAACTTCTCCTATCCTCTTGGAATTTAATTCTTCTTTAATCTCTGCATGGCAATCAAATTCCTTTGGGCTTGGGCCTTGCTCCATGTCATCTTGAGCTTGTAAAGTCATGAATTTCGACATCCATATTGCTTTTGGTCTTTGTCGACAAATGCCATGGCAACTGGCTCGCGTCTCCTTCATGCATTGCCCTGGCAACTAGCTCGGTATATCCTTCATGCATTGCCCTGGCAACTAGCTCGGCATTGCTTTGGCAAGTGATCCTGCACATACACGCACAAAAACACACCAAAGCAGCATCTTTTTCCACAAAAATCACCAAGTTATGTAATCAAGCTCAACGATTGAAGGAAACATGGATTAATGCATGAATGGCTAACTATGCAACTAATATGAGCCTAAGTCTAACAATAATATGAGTAAAAAAGGGTAAGAAAAATAGTACTTTTGAACACTTATCACACCCCCAAACTCGAACTATTGCTTGTCCTCAAGCAATGCAAACTCATAATTACCTGCCAAGACTTCAAATTTTCACAAACTTAGCTTTGAACTTGATTTCAATTCTCTGAACCGGGGCACAAAGTATGATTGGCTTTTTATTTTTCAGAAAACTGAGGAGTTACTCGGAATCAAACTATAATGCTTGTGAGTGTGTGCGGAGTTGTGTGCAAGTTGATTTTTCGGATTCTATGCAAACAATAGGTTTTCAAATTACTTCATTGGGTTCTTTTTAACATGTTTTAACTAGAGCCAATTTCTGGCACCTCTAGTGTTTTATTTTTAGTTTTCTTAAGTTAATTTAATCGACTAGAGCCGGTTTCGGGCACCTCTAGTTAAAAAATTTTAACGCCTCCTAGAGCCAGTTTCGGGCACCTCTAGTGATCAAAAAAAAAATTTTTAGCATATGCTAGAGCCAATTTCGGGCACCTCTAGCATTCATCCAATTTTTATTCTAATCCCCCAATTAGTTAATTATCCACCTAAGTTTACTAGAACTCCTTAAATCAATCAAACCACAACAGTGTTTCATCAAATTTAGCATCATAGTAAAATTCTAAGTTTTTCCATGGTTATCCTAGAATAAAAATTCTATCAATTAAGTGCATTGGTAAAGTCATCATTGAATATTCATCAAATCTAAGCAATTCTTGTTCCAATTAAAGGCATGGCAAGCAGTTTATGTATCCTAAATGTAATGCTTAAGATTAATGTAACTAAACATGGTAATTACTAATAACAATCCCCCCCCAAACTCGAGTGAGGCATTGTCCTCAATGCATGCATAAAAATAACGAAAAATAAAAATAAAAATAACAATGCATACGAGGACTTACTCCGAGAGTTCGTCATCGTAGATGATTAGTTTCCTTCTAGTTGGCGTCTTGATTTTCTTGCTTGAACGTGATGGTTGTTTTCTTGTTGCCGGGATGTCTTTAGCTTTGGTTGCCGTGGCATCTTCAGGGTTGGTTGTCGTGGCATCAGCTTGTGCAGGCACGATGTAGGTTGCCGCGGCATCTTCTTCATTGGTTGCCGGGGCAAGGATCTTGGCAGTAAATTTCCTTAGCATAGTAGTTGTGAGTCTTGTTGTGAAAAAGAAAACAAAGAAAACCTGAAAACTAAAGAATATGAAGAAAAATAAAATATCTCCTAAAAATAAAAATGAAAAGAAAAAGAAAATACTGAAAGGAGAGCATGTTCATGCATCTCCTAAGTTGACCACTTCCTTGTTACGTTCCACATGGGCACCATTGTAGTGCTTCAATCTTTGTCCATTAACTTTGAATTCATGGTTGTCAGAGATGGACTTGATTATCACAGCACCATGGGAGAATGGTTTGACGACTTCAAATGGTCCCGACCATCTTGATTTCAGCTTTCCCGAGAAAAGTTTTAGCCGAGAATTGAATAGGAGAACTAGTTGCCCTGGCGTGAATTACCGTGGCAATAGTTTCTTGTCATGCCATCGCTTTGTTTTCTCCTTGTAGATTCGTGCATTGTTATAGGCGAGTGCACGAAATTCTTCTATCTCATTGAGATCCATCAAGCGCTTTTGTCCGGCACTTCCCAATCCATATTCACGGTCTTGATTGCCCAAGACGCCTTGTGCTCGATTTCCACCGGTAGATGACATGTTTTACCATAGACAAGCCGGAAGGGGACATACCTAATGGTGTTTTGAATGCGGTGCGATATGCCCAAAGTCGTCATCTAGTCTTAATGACCAATCCTTCCTTGAGGATTTACTGACTTTCTCGAGTATTCCCTTCAACTCCCGGTTAGAAATTTACGCTTGCCCGTTGGTTTGTGGGTGATATGCCGTGGCGATCTTGTGTGATATGCCGAAGCGTTGCAACATCTTGGCAATTAGTTTGTTGTCAAAATGCTTGCCCGTCACGATAATTGCTCTCGGCATCCCAAACCGTGTAAATATGTTTTTCTGCGGGAATCGTTGTAATGTCTTGGAATCGTCGTTGGGAACTGCAATTTGCCTCTACCCATTTAGAGACATACATAGTCGACGGCGAGTAAGATGTAGAGGTTGCCGAATGAAGATGGGAAAGGTCCCATAAAATCGATCCCCATACATCGAGCAGTTCTACCTCGATGATGTTCGAGTGGCATCTCATGTCGTCTAGAGATATTGCCCGGCCCCTCCGCAACGATCACATTGCTTGTAAAAGTCTTGGGCATCTTTGTACAATGTTGGCCAATACAAACCAGATTGCAAGACTTTGGCATGATACGAGTTCCTCCAAAATGTCCTCCATAGGGTGAAGAATGGCATTGCGGAGTACATTCTGTTGCTCTTCTTGAGGACACATCGGCGTATAACCTGATCTGTACATTGTTTAAACAAAAGAGGCTCGTCCCAAAAGTAATGCTTAGCATCATGGCGGAACCGCTTCTTCCCTTGGTGAGTAATGCCATACGGGAAAATACCACAAACAAGGAAGTTAACTAAATCTGCGTGCGGGGTATTGCCGAGGCATGTCTTTGCCGTAGTGTCTGCTCCCAAAATTGCCGAGGCGTGTGCGTCAAAGACTGCTGCGGCGTCGAGAGTTGCCGAGGCGTTGAGGGTTGTCGAGGCATTGAGGGTTACCGAGGCAATTAGAATTTGTTCAT